>OX375866.1:82322722-82518482 GCA_947359475.1 Heligmosomoides polygyrus bakeri
GTAAGCAGTAGAAAGTTCAAGAAGTGCGCTGAAACACAACGACGTAGCTTATGACTAAACAAAGCTCAAGCGGTGCAAAAATGCAGGTTAGCCTTGTGTGACACGATTTTCGACTTCTGCGGGAAGACAAGGAGAGCTAATGGCATGCGTATGCGTGGGGGAACACGAGACTGAAAGCACTTTACGACGTGCTCTGCTGGATCTCCAGATGCGTAAAATGCTTTAGCCCAATCTACCACTTTAGAGCTGCGGAGGGCAGCGGTGGAGTTTCTTCCGCTCTTATTCGACCATGTTTGAGTTCTCGACGCTCACAATGGTACCATTCTGTTCAGCTCGAGAAGCTCAATCGAATGGTTTCAATCTCGACCAATTCTGGGAATATCGATTTTTTGACAATTTCGCATCAAAGGCGGGGCGCTCTTCGCCGAGCCTGCCCGGACGATGACGTCATCGAAAGTAGACGATTTCGAAATTTGCCAAAACCCTCTAGGGGGTTATTTGGAGCGCCGATTACGAATCCTATGTCCGTTTTTGAAAATTTCGCCGATTTCAATAGGTTTTGGATTCTCTTCTGGACAATTGAGGGTAGCCGGGTTAGGAACACCGATTTTGCTTAAACTTCGTCTAACTGCAGGGGTTATTCAGGATGCCGAATATGATGCTGATGTCCATTTGCCGATTATGGCAGGAGGCCACCCTTACCGATAACTGGGGTGGTCAGTGATCCCGACCCTACCAACCTCAAATGGCTGTGCCAGAATCGGTGGAATTTTCAAAAACAGAAGTCGGATTCGTAATCGGCGCTCCAAATAACTCCCTAGATGATTTTGGACAAAGTTTGGACGAGAAAGTTTGGCAAATCTCGAAATCGTCGACTTTCGATGACATCATCATCCGGGCAGGCTCGGCGAAGAGCGCCCTCATCCTCGAATCGAACAGAACAGCAGTGTGCTCTCCGCAGCTCTGAAATGGCAGCTGGACTAAGGCAGGTTAGACAGCTGGGGAGTTATAGGGATTACATGTGAACTGGCCCCCCGAAAAAAATCCGTCACGCTCAAGCAACGAGAGTCAGATGAGCAGATTGAGGGGCAGGGCAGAGTCCGGCCTTTTCTGTGCCGCTGTCGCGGAGGAGAGCACAGATTGGGCTAGGGAAGGAACTCCGGGATGTGGCGAGCAGGGAGGCGTGGGAGTGCGGAGACGACACGACGAAAAACCGTCCGCACACTGCCAGGCGGACCAGTTCACCGGCAACGGTTCCTACAGTGGTCGACAGAAATCGGAAAAAACGTGTCACACAAAGTTCACCTGCATTCGCTGTGACTTTGTTCAATCATAAGCTACGTTGCTCTGACTGTCTCAGCGAGTCAACAAGTTGCAGCCGGAAAGATTCAGACGTGACAGAGTTATTGCGCTCAGAACACGCCCGTTCGTCCAATTTAGCACAGCAACAGTCGATGCTCTCCCCGCTCTTACTCGCCCAGATTACAGTTCTTGCTGCTCGCTGTAACACCATTCAATTCACCAGCAAGAGTGCTATCGAATGGTATCAGGCTTGGCCCGCTTCAAAAATATCGAATTTTCGATGATGTCATTGTCCTTCTGCTGCGGTCTTGAGCCGCCTCGCCTTTGATGCGAAATTGTCAAAAAAATCGATATTCCCAGAATTATTCGAGATTGAAACCATTCGATAGAGCTTCTCGAGCAGAACAGAGTGGTACCATTGGGGAGAACTCAAATGTGGGCGAGTGAGGCGGAAGGTACTTCGCCGTTGCCCTCCGCCGCTCTAAAGTGGTAGATTGGGCTAAAGCATTTTACGCATCTGGAGATCCAGCAGAGCACGTCGTAAAGTGCTTTCAGTCTCGTGTTCCCCCACGCATACGCATGCCATTAGCTCTCCTTGTCTTCCCGCAGAAGTCGAAAATCGTGTCACACAAGGCTAACCTGCATTTTTGCACCGCTTGAGCTTTGTTTAGTCATAAGCTACGTCGTTGTGTTTCAGCGCACTTCTTGAACTTTCTACTGCTTACAAAATCCACAAGTTGCAGCCGGAGGGGTTTCAAACTCGACAGAGTTATTGCACTCAGAACACGCCCGCGGTGCAATTTGTGAGCAGTCGCGCCCAGTCGATTGATAAGTTCAATCCTATATACATTGTGCACAGCGCACTCCAAAGTCTCGCCGGGACAGAGTACAGCAATTCCTGAGTAGTGCAGCTGGGAATTTCTGTAAAACTGCCCAAACGCACGCTCTACAAGCTGTTGCGGCACCCACTCGATCGATAGGTTCGATGATTGATAGGTTCGATCCTATATACATTGTGCACAGTTGCACTCTCAGAGGATTCCTGGCATGACAGAACACTACACGCATGTTTAGGATACTCCGAGGACATGCAAGTCCTGGAATATAAGCTCTCCAATGGAAAAAGTCTGCTCAGTCATTTTTGACAACCCACTGCGAAAACGCGGTGAGCTGCCGAAGCTGTATACACGTTTGTGTAGATCTCGAACAGACGAACCGAACGGTACCAACCGTTTCTCAAAAACCTTTCTCAAAAACCTCAAAATTAGAGGAATTGTGAGCATACAATGGCTTTCTACGGCTTGGGACCGACAACTCGTCCGAGACCGCCCTTCGCAATGGAGCGCAAGTTTTCAATTTTGAACATTTTCATGGCTCCATATGAACAGTGTGCACCAAACGACAGAGCTCGAGCTTCTGAGCTCAAGTATATCCTTAGTTTTGAAATGGGTGAATTTTAGGCGAATTATATAAAAAAGACATAAAAACCGCAAAATCTGGATTTTGCGACGTTTGTTCAAAAGACGCGTCCAGTGCTGTAGTGGAGGGAATCGCACTCCGGAGATCCGGAGATACGGCTCCAGCAAGCAAACTATGCGGCACCTGAAGACATTTCCCATGTGAATCTATTTTGCGTATTTGGATATATGCAAGTTATGTCTTACCAGTTCTGCGGCCCTCGAAAACACGCGATGCAGATTTTCGCTCTCTCAGCCGTTCTTTGCTATGCATATTTTTTCTTTATTTCTCACTATTTTCCACATGATCACTTCGTTGGAAAGCTTCCTATTAAAAGTGCCTGGTCCATCAGCAGAGGAAGTCTTTCTATTGAGAAAAAACGGTGGAAAGCAACTCGCGTCGTCTTCACTGTTACCACCTGCTCCTTTGTTCTTTTGGGTTTTCGCTTCATAGAAAGTTTCGGATTTGTTTAGTGTTTTACGTTCATATATACGTGCCATTTATCTATACTTTATTTACCTTACTTTACCAACACATTACTTTCACCACTCAAACAGACAAACAACAAGAAAAATAAGCACATCAACGCAATAAAAATAACATCAATAGTGACCTCCTCACCAAACAAGTTAATAAAGGCGTTGACAAGAATATGACAGAAATAAGACGGAAAATCTCATATTTGCAAACAAAGCTTTGCTTGGCTGTTATCTCGTTATTTGAGCTAAAATAGCAAAATGAAATGAAAAAAGACAAGAAAGAACGCGAATGAACGAGGAATCAAGACTTCGTCGCGGGATCGATGTCATCGCTTGCGATCATCGGTAGCAATAATCCACTCATCGCCCTGCCCGTCGCTTCGCACGGCGTGAGCGTTTCTACCTAGGCCAACAGACCGAAGGGTTACTGCACCATTATCGATACCTCCAATTGAAGGTCCGCACTTCAGTTACAAAACTATTCTGTTGCACTGATGTAGGACTGAGCTTTGTCTGATTGGTGCTAACACCAGTTGTTGTAAGCTGTTCATGCAATGTAGCCGCACAAAAGCGCTTGCTCACACTGATGCGACAATTGTACATTATATTTAAGATTGAAATCTACCATATATAAAATCATGTGCATAGTTCTAATTATTTATAAAGAACAGGAAGAATCTCGTGGAAGCTTCAAATTTCAAACCTTTTGGTAACAAATGGAAATGCAAATTCTTAGGAGGGGGGAGGGGAGGGCGAGCGTTCTACCCCCTCGTCCCCCTTGGCTCGCCCATTCCACCCCCCCCCCCCACCCCTGGGCTTGCTCGAGGGTCCAGTGGCTGCCATATGGGATAGTGGAGACGCAGACATTTGCCCTCTGTCTAAAGGTGTCTAAAGGACGGGGGAAGAACGCCACTCCACCGAATTCTTACATTTGGGATCCCAGACAGGATATTGCACAACAGGTCGAAACTTGAACGCTGTTATGGTGAAATGGTCCGCGAGGGCAGCAGTGAACAACTGGTTCGAAAAGCTTAGAGGGCAAAAAAATCGGAAGTTTGGAAAGGGTTTTTCAGAACAAATATTCACGCAAAATAGGAATAAAAACAGGGCTCACATGACACCATTCTAACTTGAAGCACAGTACGTAGTGTTTGAATGTAATGTACGTCAAATGGAACTTGGAATATTTATTGCTTTTCCAAACGCTTTTTTCGAGCAGATATGTCTGTTGTTTCATTATATGAGTGTCGCTAAATCTTGACATAACGTTGAACGGTGATAAAGCTTAAGACGCCTCACGACAACTGTTCTGTAGTTTCCCTGTTTATGAAAAAAGGAGGAACACTGTCTCACAACGGTTTTGATACCGATACAATTTGCGAATTATACGGGTCATTATAAAAGTTTGCAAAAAAATTGAGAATGAACTAGCTTCATCGAATCATCATTTTGAGTAGAGTTTTCCTTGCCGGTGGGAGAAATGCTGGGAAAATCCTACTCGGTTAGAACATGGTCTAAGGATTAGCTGGTTAATGTGCGATCAAAAATTCGCAGTTTAGGTGGCTTATTTACAAATTTGGAAACAAATTTTACTAAGAGCTTTCTGATGTTTGATGATGCTGCTGCTGATTGATATGACGGTGCTTTGATGATGCTTCATGTTTGACCAATCATTTTTTTTTATGCACTATCAGAATGTGAACGTAGACATTTCAACATTTCTCTACACTTCAAGTGCTTTTTTTCCTGAAACATCTCAGGCATTGTAGTGCTTCTTGCTGCTATATTTTAATGCAGGTTCTTTCAGCACGGTTTTCGGTTGGTTTGAGGGCCTTGTTTTTTCAAATATTTCAGTATATCTGCATAGAGTTTAAATGAGCCCGTACACAGAAGGTGGGATCAAAAATTTTGAAAGTATGCTAATGTAAGCATTTTAGTTGTCGCTCAAATCTGTCAGCGGTGCAAGACCTTGGCACAAATCTTTCGAGCTCCCTTATTTTGAAAAAGTGCTCTGCCGCGCTTACCGGCGTGCCTCGCACTTGCGCGCATCGTGCGATGTAGCCATTTCACTAATCGTAAGCTAAGGACAATCACATCAAGCTAGATTCTCTACTTGTATGTACAGCTCTCAGCTCTTGCGCTAATCAGCCCCTTCGCCCTCTAGGTACTCCGACAACCATACTGATGCCACCTCCCCACCCCACTTCACTCTAGTTGACTGCAGGTACTTTCACTCCTCATCCTCAAACCGGCAACCTTAGCTAAAAATCGAGATTTTCGATAGTAGGTCTGTTGTGGTGCGTCTGCTCCATTTTGGTTACACGATGAAAAGCGTTTTTGAAGAACGGAAGATTTTTCTAATAGTATGTTGAACGAAAATTTTGCACGCGGGACTGCTCCAGCAATGAAGAATTGACTAACCGTCATCGACAGACAAACAAAGGAACCTCACTTTCGAGCCAAAATTAACAACATCGATGGATGTTGGCCATCCGATCAAAAATTTCCATCTGCTGTAATGCACTTTTGTGGACCATAATTCCAATACACCATCCTGTTGCACGGTGCCAGTACTAAGACCATTTGCCGATACAGATGCAGGCTGTGAAGCTAAATCAAAAGAATCAATCGATTGAAGAACAAACAGACAGACGCACACACAATAAATACCGATGAAACAGGAACAAACGCACAGAAAACGACAACGGCGAGACGCTGGCCGTGGTGAAGACGCTACTCACGAAAACCGCCCACGGGGCTAGTCGATTTTCACGGTCGAGTAGATCTTGAATATCACATTCTCAACGTCGGCGTTGCACTGAGCGGTTGCGTTATCGCCGCTCCGTTATCATACACTGCTGGTTTCTCTGTGGGTCAAATACATTAGTTCCACTTCGTTCTTAAGAAATTTACTGTTTTATCTTTGTCTGTTTTGCCTAAGATGTCTCGTGCAAACCGTAAAACCACAGCTTCACAGCCTGCATCTGTATCGGCAAATGGTCTTAGTACTGGCACCGTGCAACAGGATGGTGTATTGGAATTGGATCTGAGGATGTTGAGCGTCGAGGGTCTCTTTAAGAAAATCTCTGAACGCATTTCGGACCCTGTGACACTTCAACTGTTGAGCATCCTCAGTGAAAAGGTATCTAAGGAATTTTCTGATCATGCTGAAGCTGAAAAAAGGGGAAGAACTATCGTTGTGTCTGGGCTCCAGGAGCCGGCTGAAACCCTTTCTGCTTCTGAAAGAAGGGCCGACCTCAAAGCAAAGGTTTTAGACGTCCTAGATGCCCTTCAACTTGATTGTGAACCTGTGGAAACCTATAGAATTGGCAAGCATGATGCTTCCAGGCCACGCATGGTCAAGGTCGTCCTTCCATCACAATACTACTGGCGGAGGGCATTAGCCAACGCACGTACTCTTCGTTCTGCTGGGCTAGCAGGCATTTTTGTGAGGAGGAGCATGACTGCGGACGAAAGGAAGCGAGAGTTTGAGCTAAGGCAGTTGGCTAATGAAAGAAATAGGGGTAAGGCAAGAAGAGAGTGGGTCGTTTACCGCATTCAGCTCAAGCATATTTCTGAGCTTCCCAATCTTCCTAATGCGGGTTCGGGAAAGGCCTGAGTTTGCATGGTAATCCACTTTCGCTTGCTTGTTACCTGATCTATGCTAGGAGTCTTGTTAATAAAATTCTTCATTTTCATCATTTTTTATCAACGATTAAACCTGACATGGTTTTCATCACTGAAACATGGTTGAGTGTAAAATTAATGATGCTGAATTGATAGCCAATTTGCCCTATATTATGCATCGCTTCGATAGGCGTAATGGCAGTAGAGGAGGTGGCGTCTGCTGTGTTTTGCGTAATACCATCAACTCTAGCATACTCCATCATACTTTCCACCTCAAGGCTGATGTTCTCTGTGTGGAAATTTTTTCTTGCACAAGGACCGACTTGAGGCAAATCAGACTTATTCTCGTCTATCGTCCTCCTAACTCAAGAATAGTTGATGACGACCAATTACTTGATTTTCTTTCATCCCTTGTTGCGGTTAGAAATGAAACTATAATTTTGGGGGACCTAAACTTAGCTGTAGATTGGCATAGTCTATCTCCTTTAAACCATGCAGCAGCTAATTTTCTTCAGTTCTTCAAGAATGCTGGCTTTACGCAAGCTGTAAAAGAAGCTACACACGAAGATAAAGTTTTGGATATCATTTTATCAACATCCCCATTAGTCTCTAACATACGTATTTTGCCACCATTCGCCACCTCTGACCATAATATCGTTCAGTTTGATATTTCATTCAATTCGTTTTCTCATTTACTCTTTCCATGCCGGATTTCTTTAATGCTGACTTTGACTCTCTCAGAGTTAGCCTTTCAGAAGTTGATTGGCATCAAATTTTCGATGGATATGTATCCGTGGATGATCTTTATCATAGATTCTGTAAAGTGCTATATGAAAACCTGGCCCAATTCGTCCCTTTCAGAAAAAAACAATCGTTCCGAACTATTTTTCCCAAGCATATCAGTAGTCTTCTCGCGCAAAAAGAACGCTTGTTTCGATCTCTACCTGATCCACTGAACAACTCCACCTATAAAGCAATCTGTACCAACATCGATTACCATCTAAAAAGATTTTGGGCTCAGAAAGAACGTAAACTAGCTAAACATGCTTCAATGAGAAGACTGCATTTGCACATTCGCAATAAGATGAAATCGAACGGAGGCCTTCCTAATATTACTGACATTAACGATAACGTTTGTTCATGCGACTTAAGCAAAGCAAATGCTTTAGGATACTATTTTTCAAGTGTGTTTTCCAATGACATCACCTCTGACTCTGTAAGCGATAGAGCAACCACTGCTGAAGATGCTTCTGAAATGATGTGTTTCAGACGTTTTTTCAGTAACATCTTCTTTACAGCCAGTGATGTGTTTACCATCCTTAAAAAACTTAAGCCTTCCTTAACTGAGCCTTGTGATGGAATTCCTCCAATCATCTTTAAAAAATGTGCTCAAGAACTATCCAGGCCACTTTCTGACATATTCAATATATCTTTAATGCTAGGAGAGATTCCAAGCGCTTGGAAGCATGCTTTAGTAACTGCAGTTCCTAAAGTTGCAGGCGCTTATTCGGTAACTCAGTTTCGCCCTATCAGCATAATTCCTTGCCCTTCCAAAGTAATGGAGAGTATAATAAGAGAGCAGTTTTTGGCGTGGTTGCCTCGTACTGGTGTTGTACCACCTGAACAGCATGGTTTCCTCCCAGGACTCTCTACCGTCACGAATCGCGTTGACAGTACAGTACCGTCGGTAAACGTTCGCCAAAACGCGGCCGGCGGCGGATTAATCCGCCGTTTCCACCGCTTTGCCATAACTCTCCTCAAAGTCGGTTATATTCAATGAAATGCACATCGTTGGAATCAGAACAACATTATCTACCCAATGGCGTAAAAATCTTGACAAGATTTTAGAATTTTTGAGTTCGAGATGACCTAGATTAGCCGAGCCCGTAATCGTCTTGACCTGACCCACATTCGCCACTGAGTCTCGCCTAATTGTGCCCCCTGGCTGTCGAAAATGTGTTTTATGCTAATTTTAGGTTTTGCCTCACCACGACGATCTCTTAGATATCAAATTCGCCTAGTTTGCCGCCAAGTTCATCAATCCATGCATTCTCAACTGCCGATTTTTTCCATTTTCGCTAATTATTTACGACCGCACCACTTTTGTTCTACAGTTGATTTTTGCTCAAGTTCTCGACAAAGGAGTGAGGATTAAAAATAAATAAAATAAAATAAAATAAAAATAATATAATAATAAAATATAAGTTTACATCGACTACGCATCAGGAGGCCGTCCTGAAATCTCCAATATTATTCCTCAACATAACGTCGACGCCAATACAGTATGTGGATCACAGTTCCCGTGAACTTCTCATCAACTGGTCTTTCTAGAACCGTCTGTACATCTATATAAGAAAACACAGGAAAGGGATTGCTATGTCTTCTGTCATTCGCCTGCTCCACGCGCTTTGGATTTGCCCACCGAGGACAATCAATTGGCCAACAACGCACCCGCCGACAGAGGACGACCAGCCAGGAACCGAAGCCGAAAAGGGAGCACAACCAGCGGTCGACCAACAAGCAGCGAGGACAGTACGAACAACGTAGACTAACCGCCGTGTAATAAAGTGTTCGCAGGTCGCTACACCAGATGGGGTCCGAACCCTGGCCACGTGTCTACACCCAGCGCGCGAAGGCGTTGTACTACTACTAACAGCGGCGCGCCCTAAGTGTTGGCCTACAGGAATGGCAGAAGGGGTGCTACTTATAATTGTGTATTTTTGCATGAATAACGGACTGCTAACAATCAGGTTGGCATCCTGAGTTGTTGGGCAAGGCAAGCCTGGAAGGCGTGGGATTAGCGTGGAAGGGTGGGATTATTCCTTGAGACAAATCCGCTACTGAAGTCCAGAGTGTTGCTGTGGTTGTAGTGACCTGACCTGCCCCACCAAGCATGTCCTTTGGACATGCAATCTCTCCTCTCGCTACTCACACTAACCCAATACAGGGTCAGGCGTGAGGTTCGAGAATCGAAAAGACCAGATTGACTCCATTTACGTCATCAGTACATTTTCAACTGCCAATTTTTGATTTTTGCGAGGCCGACGGAGGGCGCAGGACGGCTGTTCGCCGTTAAAATCATCTCGCTTTAGATAAATGTCTTTATTAAGCATTAGAAAACGCTTAATGGCAAGAAACAGTTATAGCAAAAAATATTGCGAATCGCAATTACCGCATATTTTAACCGATGGAAGTTTTATTACGCCTGAGTTTGAAATATGCGAGGGAAGCGTGGGCACGACCACAACTATCAGGTATATGAATAATTTCCATACACGGGGTTCTTCTCCTATCGCAATTCGTATTAAGGGAGTTGCACGCAGGTGATGGTTTGGATACCCTGAGGTGCCTTTTGGAAGATATAAAAGTTAGGCTAGACGCAGTCTCCCCTCGTCAGGAAGGGCTGGAAGTTCTTTTTAAGCAAGAGGGTCAGAGGCAGCGTCACCACCGGGACGATATTTGCGAAATGAAAGGCGCTCTTGAAGAGCTTCTTAGAAGAGTGCCAAAGCGAATTTGCTCTGAAGGTGACTTTCACTTTCTCAATACATGCATTGTATTTAAGAGCATAGGTGTATTTTTAGGTGCCTTAATTTACGAGTACGTTGATAGGGAGCGTCTTGAAGCGTTAAGAAGACCTAGCGGCGGCAACATGAATCATTTCGCCTTAGAATTAGAAAAGGATGTCTATATAGATGAACCGGAAGAACTTGCCGTCAAAGTTGAAAATAGGGTTCGGACGTCCACTAGGGTCGACTATATCAAGGAAGTGAGTACTTCTTACGAGCAAAATATTATTATAAAAATTATTCCTCGTTATAGTGCATCTTTAAATACTACCTGGTGCCAATTGAAGCGAGGGAAACCGTTTGGAGAACGGTTAAAAACGCATTGAACTCGCCGTTTAAAGTGTGCTGCACGGAACGTCTCCACAGTACAAGTTCAGCGAGACATATTTTAGAAAATATAAAATTCTATGTTATATAATTTGCCTTTTATTTGCATGCCTTTCGGCTGCATGTATTTAATAATTGTTACTTGCTGCTGTGTTTGTTGCTTTTGTTAAGGTAATAATTGTTGCTAATAATAATTGCTTAACACAAATATTTTATTAATATTTTAATATTTTAGAAAATGTTATTGTATGTTACATAATTTGCCATTTATTTGCTTACCTTTCGGTTGCATGTATTTAATAATTGTTACTTTCTAATACGTGTTTGTTAAAATAATAATGTTAAAAATAATAATATAAAATAGTAATTATTGCTTGTAATAAATGCTTAATAACTCCTTTTTCTGAGGCTGAATGATTATGATTAAGTGGGTTGGGGAAAGCAGTACCTCATTAGTAAACGAACTTGGTTAGTGTGAGTAGTGAGAGGAGAGAAGCAGCGATTGCATGTCCAAAGGACATGCTTGGTGGGGCAGGTCAGGTCACTGCAATCACGGCAACACTCTGAACCCCAGTAGCGGACTTATCCCAAGAAATAAATGTGATTAACGCCGATTGGAAAAATTTTCGAAAAAAATGCAAATATCGGCTCCGCTAGATGACAGAAACTGTTCTGCGCGGTGTTTACAGAGGTCGGTGTTGAGTCCCGTGGTCGGAGTAGAAGAAAATGACATTTTTAAAGCAGTGGAGCTGCCGGACCTGAGCTGCCAGCTCCATTATTTTTGTGATACGGCATCCCTGCATGTTGTATTACCACATATCCAGCCCCATACTGATTCGTCGCGTGGAAACACAGACCTACACGCGCGAAGTAGCCCTTGCAGGCCATGTCTCCTTGGTACGCTGCTCTGCCAATTTGGTGGTTGATTACTACCTTACTTCTAATCAAAGTAAGCCTAAGACTTATATTTGTAATCCACACTCCATAGTCGAGAACTTGAGCAAAAATCAGCTGTAGAACAAAAGTGGTGCGGTCGTAAATAATTAGCGAAAATGGAAAAAATCGGCAGTTGAGAATGCATGGATTGATGAACTTGGCGGCAAACTAGGCGAATTTGATATCTAAGAGATCGTCCTGGTGAGACAAAACCTAAAATTAGCATAAAACACATTTTCGATAGCGTTTAAAAATTTTAAAATTCCACTGGGTAGTTCGATCCCTGCCAGGGGGCACAATTAGGCGAGACTCAGTGGCGATTGTGGGTCAGGTCAAGACGATTACGGGCTCGGCTAATCTAGGTCATCTCGAACTCAAAAATTCTAAAATCTTGTCAAGATTTTAACGCCATTGGGTAGATAATGTTGTTCTGATTCCAACGATGTGCATTTCATTGAATATAACCGACTTTGTGGAGAGTTATGGCAAAGCGGCGGAAACGGCGGATTAATCCGCCGCCGGCCGCGTTTTGGCGAACGTTTACCGACGGTACTGTATGTTTGACTGGAGGCTTTCACTTAACCAAGGCAAGATGGTCGATGTGATCTATATAGATTTATCAAAAGCGTTTGATAGGGTTTCCCACGCTAAACTACTCCTCAAGCTGAATTCACTAGGTGTGAACGGAGCCCTTTTTAATTGGTTTGCTTCTTATTTAAGTGATAGATTTATGACTGTTCGCGTAGGTTTCGAATTCTCAGACAAACTTCACTGTGTTAGCGGTGTACCACAAGGTGGAGTTTTGTCCCCGTTGCTTTTTGTGCTCTACACAGCTGGTATATCCGACGTCATCAGATCTTCGGATAATATTAAACTTCAAATCTACGCTGACGACATCAAAATGTACGGAATCTATGACCAATGCAATCGAGGTGAAACCTGCCTTGCTCTTAACAATGCCTTGAATGCGCTACAATATTGGGCTTCCGAACTTAATTTGGCTATCAACCCTGAAAAATGTTTTGCATATTGGTGAAGGATGTGCTGCGGAATACTCTATCGGTGACGCATCTATTAATGAATGTGAATTGGTTAAAGACCTTGGTGTTTTTGTAGATTCAAAACTCGATTTTTCGACTCATGTTGAGAAAATTACGCAGAAGGCCTACATTGCTCTTTATTTTATATTTCGAAATGTGTGTAGTGATAATCCTGTTATTCTCACCAAGCTATATAAGACCTACGTTCTTCCTCATCTGGAGTATTGTTCACAAGTATGGAATCCTACTGCTAAAAAACTTGTCACACAACTTGAAAGAGTCCAAAGAACCTTCACCAGGCTTGTTTACAAACGGCTAAACCAAAGCGCTATCTCGAGAAATGTGCCAACTTATGAGGAGCGTCTGAGAGCGTTAGGTCTTAAACCCTTGCTGCATAGGAGAGTTGTTGCTGACATAATATTTTGCTTTAAAATACTTCGTGGCGAGCTAAAACTTCGTGCAAGCAAGTACTGGATATACAGGCCTTCTGGTCTACGATCGAATGGATTTATCCTGCACTACCCGCTGATTCAGAAGAAGAATTACACTCAGCTGTTTAATTTCGTTTTTTACAGAGTTGCACGATGGATCCGACGCCTGCCTAGAGAAGTTTTAAATGCAGAAAGCAGTGGGATTCTCAAGGAAAGATTGAAAAAAAATGGATGTGTTGCACATTTTAGGAATTCCGGACAACCTAACGTGATCCTACTGCCTATGCAAGTACCTCTGCCAAAGCTGCTACGTTCCATCTGAAGGACTTCGCTGTTGCTGAATATATAGCTACTTTTAGAGACTTCTCGGAATTTGTACTTACCATCTGGCTCCTGCTTGGTACTCGCGTCGTAATGACATTTTCAATATCATGCGAAAGTCTAAACGGGCTTTATGAATGACAATGCTTTCAATACTGTCAAAATTGTCATACACTTTTTTCCTTCCGCAGATACACTTTTTTCTTCAATAATAATTTTCCTGAATTATTATTTCTCCTACTGCAAGGAGAGGTCAACAAGTGACTTGGCTTTACCACTGGTCACTTGGGCCTAGGTCTTACGCCTGGGGTTCGTATCAGATCAAAGAGGCGCCTGCATTATCGGCCCGCCCCAGAATAACTTTTGTTAGTTGCGTTGCCTAGGCTGACCTCTCCGATCTAACGACTGCTTCAATAACACGGAAAGCACTTTTTTCTATTATTTACATTGTCATTTGAAATATCGATATGCGCTCTGTTTTCGTGAACTATGCTTGATCCTGTATAGGTTTATTATAGCTTTATATATTCCTACGATTAACTTCTTTTTTGACTTTTAACGTTCTAAACATTACTTAGTAAAGGTTCGTTGCTACGGGAGTTGCCAAAAAAATAGCCAGATGGTAATTAATGAAGTAGTTAGGTTTCCCTTTTTAATTTGGTTGAATGTTAATTTTGCTGTTGTATTTGACGGCTACCTATTTGTTCCAGGTTTTCGTTGACGTTGTAGTGCACCTTCGAGTGCATTTAAATAAATAAATAAATAAATAATACACGCGTTTCTCCAAACCGAAATCATCTGTTTGAAAATCGATAACATAACCGATATTGGTCTCCCAACAAAAACCTCCCAAATCCTGTGAAGACCTTCCGTGGACGATCATAATCACTTATCTCCTACCTTTCGTTTAAATCTGGGAAGGAAATCAATAATATTGACCGATAATGGTTGCCTCGCACTGCTATGAAGACCTTCCGTCGACGGTCATCTGCATCCCTATGCTCGTTTTGCAACGTGTTCACGTCTCGTGAACCTCCACGCATATTAGACGAAGTCTTTGGCACGTCTACTGAATCCCCAGCCATGTTGGAAGACGTGTTCGGAAAACGACATAGACCTCGTCAGTGTGTGTATTATGTCCAAACAGAGGTATTATAGAATGTAGCAAATGGTGCAATCCCAAGGTGGGGGGGGGGGTGCACTCCATTCCAATATTTCTACATTAGATTCTCTCCGACTCTTGTACAATTCAATGGACCGGTAAGAACATATGCAAGAATAGAAGTAGGCCGTGGGGCGATCCGTAGAGCCCTCACGCGTCCCTCTAGGCATCCCCCACCGTCGACGCGTACGCATTAAGGTAGCGCGGGAATTTATGCGGGTATTAGCCTCTGGAGCCTTTGCTTGCCTTATATCTCAATTTTTCAATATTTCAGCGACCCGCCGTTGTGACCCGCCGTTTTCACGGAATGGCATCAGGAATACAATTTTATATGCTATTTTGTATATGTTTATCTTCAAATACCATTTACAAGTGACTATTGAGTTACCCCTTATGACTGCACCTAGCGAATATCTGAGGGAAGGCTAAAAATCCGGCGACAATCGTCTATGAACAGCATCACTGTGCTGCAAATGAGTAGTATCCGCGCCCCAATCACATACTGAATCACCAGTCGCACATTCTGACTGACAAGTGCTACGACACGCCTATCGGCGTGTCTCGCACTTGCCCGCTTCGCGGGGTTATAGGTTTGTGCTTTTTTCTCAGAAAATACTCTCGCACAAAAAGTACATGTGATCTTCAAAACAATTTTGTTAACAGAACAACAAATAGACAACATTTACTGAAGCATCTCGGTGAATACTACGTTTGGTATCGACCTGAGTCCTGGTGTCAACCAAATTTTCAGATGGGACTTCTGTCGAACCCGCGAGCACGCCACGTACAGTTGACCATGAGAAAATACTGGACTGGGGAGATTTACGCAGAGGCGTAGCTGGCACGGGTAAAGTATTCCGTTCAACATGGGATAATGCTGAGTTCTGCATGCGGCCGGTCGTCGTACGACGGCGATGTGACCTATGCTTCCTTTCTTTTCGATCTTCTGACTCCAGAAGGTTGTGGTGCGACGAAGGGAACCCGTCTTCTGGATTCAGGCACTCAGAAACGCGCGCAGACGCCATTGTGTCAAGCAGGAGGCTGCGCCTCCTCTGCTGCAGCAGCATCTCATGCTCAATTCCGAATGCGATCCCTCGTCGTAGGACGACGGTGTCTCCTCTTCTGACTCCAGAAGGTTGTGGTGCGACGAAGGGAGCCCGTCTTCTGGATTCAGGCACTCAGAAACGCGCACAGACGCCGTTGTGTCAAGCAGGAGGAGGATGCGCTTCCTCTGATGCAACAATATCCCATGTTGAACGGCAAACTTTGCCCGCGCGAGGTACGCAGAGGCGTACCTGTCGCGGGTAAACTTTTCCGTTCAACATGGGATAATGCTGAGTTCTGCATGCGGCCGGTCGTCGTACGACGACGATGTGACCTCTGCTTCCTTTCTTTTCGATCTTCTGACTCCAGAAGGTTGTGATGCGACGAAGGGAACCCGTCTTCTGGATCCAGGCACTCAGAAACGCGCGCAGACGCCGTTGTGTCAAGCAGGAGGAGGCTACGCGACCTCTGCTGTAACAACACCCCATGTTGAACGGCAGACGTTGCCCGCGCGAGGTACGCGGAGGCGTCGCGAGGGGTCCCATGAGATTACGCGTGCTTCCACGAGGCGTATCTCAGCCAGGTTCCCAACCTGAGTGAGATACGCCTCATCATCTACAGGGCAGGAGCTAACTCAATTATATAGTGGTAGATTTTGATAATTCAGTCACTTCTGTAACGATTAGAGTGTATTGTGTATCTCCCAACCAAGAGAGGTCATAAACATTCACGAAGAAATTAAACAGGGTTACGGTGGCAAATCAGAGACAGGGTTTTTACAATACTGTCTGCTGCTCATCCCCACAGCAAGGTGTACGTTTGGATTTTTTGAGAGAATAAAACAGCAATAAAACTAAAATAAATAGTAATAAAATAAACCAACCTCTGTCGAAGTCGAGCGGGAAATAGCTTTCTGTAGTACTCGTCAACTGGCAAACGTCATGATGTGTTCGAATTTACGTTTAAAGGCGTGTGGAAGACGTGCATTACACCAGTGCAGCATATCTGTCGTTATGGCGTTTACTCGGACATTCGGGCTCGACGAGCCGAACCGAGTAGCAACACAAGCCACGCGGTCGGGTGGCTCGAGTTGCTATAGGGGGGAACAGCTGTTGCTATCCGGGAGAAGACGGTCAACAGAGGGGCGGTTCCTGTTGCTATTGTGTTGCCGCTCGGTTGCTACTGTGTTGACGTTTGGTTGCTATTGTGTTGCCGTTCGGTTGCTATTGTGTCGCCATCCGGTTGCTATTGTGTTGCCGCTCGGTTGCTAGACTATATATATACATATATATATATATATATATATATCCTGCCCATATATATATATGTATATATGGGCAGGATAAAGAATTAGGAAACACTTATAATTACAAAATTTATAATATAACAATTTATTTATAAATTGGTACATGTAAAGTGACAGTAACAGTGGTATAGCATAAGTGACATCAGAGAATGCTTAATAATTCATACACATTCATAAAGTGAGATTAGAGCATAAAGCATACAATGTGATAAATGAGAATGTCGTCTATTCGTTGTGGTCATCGTCCTCGTTATCGTCTTCACCATATAGCTGAGACGAGCTTCTTCGGTGCTGGCCAGCGTGAACGATTTTCACCTTCTAGAAAAAGAAATGTTTAACGCTTTCCTAAGCAGATAGAGAAAAGCAGACGAACCGGGCGTGGAACCAAGTTTCCCTTCTCGTCTTTGACATACTTCATGATGTCGTTCCTAAAAAGATGAATTTGATCTAGCTGGTTAAGAGGTGAGACAAAGCTATTATAGTTACAATGCACGCTGCAGTGCACTTCTCACATGGTGCCTCCAGCGCCTCCTCGCCAGTTTGCGTTCTGCCAGCGCAGCCGCCCTCTCATCGTCCGTGTCGCCCAACATGTTCCAATATCTGAATTGAACTCCGACGTTTAGGCCTTTGTCATACCATCGCTCACCTTGAGCGACGCCCAATGATATGCACCCATATCGAATCCATTGCGCCTCCCGATCGATATGGGAGCTTATCATTAGGCGTCGCTCGGGGTGAGCAATGGTATGACAAAGGCCTTAGTGGCCTAGCGGCCGGCACCCATCTACTTAGATTCTTCGCCCCAAGCCCCGAGGACAGAACACCCCGACCGTCTTCTTTGGTCCCTCTTTATTGTTTCCTCGTTCACTTGTCCCTCCCCCCTTACTGGTTCCCCTTCACTGGTCCTTCTTTATTGGTCCCCCTTCACTGATCGTCCCTTCACTTCTGAATCTAAGGTCTGTGGCAGGTCTTTGAAATCCCGAGGCACGTTGAACGACGCCTTCAGAGTCCCGATACACTTGGACGCCTTCGGCACGTCTTCTAAATCCGCATACTGGACATCTGCGTCAAGTCTTCTGAATTCCTACGCTCGGTGCATATCCCGTTCATACTCTTACGCGTGGCCCGCTCAAAATATTGTAAACCTGGGTGACCCGCTGCTGAGGCTATACATTGGCCTGCAGTCGCCGATGGTAAAGTTCAAAGAAAAACCGGCTGTCATACGCCGCCCTGTCGAAGAAGACTCTTGGCTTTGTGCCACACTCCAAGTAACTGACAAGGTGACCCACGGATTAACAGAATTATATATAAAAATCATAATTATTCTCGTTCCAATTTTCGCTGAATAGTTTACCTATAGGGCCGAATGTACGTCTAAATGTTTGCCGCCAGCACGGCAACCACAGACACCAATGCGTCGCAGAATCATTCTAAATTGTCCTTTAGCGCAAGTCTAGAAAGGGGAGTCCATTATCTTTACCCTAGCTGGTACCTCTGCGCTAACAGCGAACTTCCTAGGTGCCCTACAGTTACAATGCGTGCGTAAACGTGCTCAATTTCTTCATTTTAAACGTCTTTGTACACATTATACGAAGGAGGAGGACGATACCGGCACTCTAGACTTGAGAATGTGCTTAACGTTATACAAACATTTTCCCAATGTTGGCAAACGATTATATTCTTTATGATTACAGTGGAAAGAATGCTATGCAAGTATACTTTGCATGTGATCTCCAGTCTAAAAGTTAAAAGATTTGGAAGTTCACTAGCTCTCCCGGGTGCGTTTAGCTCTGACACTTTATCTTACTGCATTGTTATTACTTCGACATTATGCGGTAAGAAGCCGCGTAGAACAGACATCAACAAGTT
Source organism: Heligmosomoides polygyrus bakeri (assembly GCA_947359475.1). Classification (NCBI taxonomy): domain Eukaryota; kingdom Metazoa; phylum Nematoda; class Chromadorea; order Rhabditida; family Heligmosomidae; genus Heligmosomoides; species Heligmosomoides polygyrus. The sequence continues at coordinate 82,341,591 of OX375866.1, forward strand.
ACCGTGACTCTTGGGAACGCCTCAAACAGCGATCAACCTCCAGATGAGAAGTTATAAAGAAGCAAAAGTAACAACATTTAGCTGTAAGTGGGACTGAACCCATACGCCGCACCCAGATGTTATAGCTGCCACTACGTCGGACCTCGTCACTTCTATTTCTCAACCGATCTAGAAGAAAAAGTGCTTGACGATTGCAGAATCTCGTACCTGACTCCAGCAACGGCGCCGTCATTTTTACCGACCGGCTCGTCATAGGTGACGCCTATCCAGATGCCTCCCTTGAATTTAAAATGTATCCGGAATGTGCACCTTGTTATCTTCAGCCGCACTCTCCTTGGCCTCGTCGCCAGCGGCTGCTGCGCTCTCTTGCCCACCTGCATTTTGGGCCAATAGTTCCTTCTTCCATGCTCGAACGCTGTCTGAAAAAAGCTGCTGATTCAGTCAATTAATGAGAAAGAGCTAATTGAAATGAGCATCCTAGCAGAGCGCATACGTCACTGTTCATCTGTTTCCATATTCAGATGGCCTTTCTGAAAAACTTAACTAAATCCAGCAGTGAAATAACACGTTTTCTCCACAAGTTTAGAAGAATATACTTGTTACAGAGCAAACGCCGTTCAAGCAACGTATATCATCGAGAGAAACATAAAGAACACAAACAGCGCAAAACGCTAAAAACAACGGTGCGGTGTGGATACAACCTACATATCGGATATAGCTAGAAGTCGACGAAATCGGCAAAGTCACAAGCATTGCGTTGCTTGTCTGATTTAAATCTCGCTTGATACGTCACTTTATCATTGTCGTCGTGTTAATATTTAGCTTTATCAAGCTTCTCTACTTCACCTAAGAGATAGAAAAAATGCTCAAGAGATAAAGGCACAACTGGTTCGGAGGAGGGGTACATTATAATACTCACAAAATTGGCTAACGCAATCACAGGTAACTCACACTCAACAAGGAAATGCTGCTAATACTGCTACACGACTTAGTTCTCGGCAAACAGATCACACAAGTTCGCGAGGAAATGATCGGACGAGATAGAGTTGATAGAGGGAACCTCGGCAGTACTATGGAGTATAGCTCGCGTGACTCCTGATTGTTAATTATCTCCTACTCCATCATTTATCAAAATCTTCTGTTTCGTGATATTACTGTTTCGACCGTATATTCACAACAAACGCCTCAGGTTCAAGCCTATTAAAAGGAGTGAGGTCACTTTCCTCCTCCTTCATAACGCCAACAGAGTTCGTGCAAAAAAAACAAACAAAAAAACTCTCAAACGAAACCGTTAAGCATAGTTGCGTAATCATTATAACTTCGAAAAGACACGAGTACTCACGAGGAGCGTCGAGTTTCTGACACCCAACATTACGCTCGCGAATGGGTGGGTGAAGCATGTATGTTCCAGATGGGCCTCAGAAATGGCTTAGATCACCACACGGGCAGAATACACCATAACTGCATAAAATTCCTAATTTCATGCAACACAAAATGTCGCAGGATTGCTTCACATGATGACGCTTCTGGGTCGCATAGGGTCGGGAAATCTTGTGTACAGTTCATATTGGGTGAGGAAACCTTTGTGAAACTGTATTGCTGCAGTAGGCAACTCTGTCGTTTTGTCCAAACCAGTCAGACACTCCTGTACACAACACCCTCTGCCTATGCAACGTGAAGTTTCACTGGTTTGCCTCACCCAACACGAACCGCTCCGGATCTTGTCCAAGTGGAGATGTTGAATCGACGCGATTGAAGCCATGCTGCTGGCACTCACCTTCACGCTGATTGTACTGCTCCTCGCTTATAGTGAACTTCTCAACCATGCTGTCATTCTGAAGCTCTGCATTCCCTCCAGATGTGTCGACAGCATGTAACCGCATGCCTCAAACTCTCCGGGTAAACGCTATATCGAAGCGGACCACCATCACCAATGCTCACCATCCCTGACACCAAGCTCCTTTAGGCTCTTCGATCCGTCCGTCAATGAAGACACAAACCTGCCCTCAGCGTTGTGTAGCTCGATGTTGATCGTCTCGGCGACGGCTCCAACGACCAGCTCCAGTTTCGTCTGCAAAACACACCATGATCGATATTGGAACCCCGCACTTGTTACCAAGCAACCGATCAACATCCTACATCAAGCACAAACGAAACTCGCGCGAGACACCGATTGCGAAACTCTGGCAATATGCCAGCTTTTCGGCTGCACAAACTGGGTCCCGCCACGAACGCATATACTAGTCACTGCGCCTGGATAGCAACACATGTTCCGATCCTCCAACAGAATAGCAACACATTGTTTCTATTGCAACAGAATAGCGACACCTGTTTCTGTTCGCAACCGCTGTTGCTATTCTGTTGAAGGGGGCGTGGCTGGGCGGAGACTGTTCGGCTCGTCGAACCCGAATGTCCGAGTAGGGGCAGAATGAGGGATAATGCCTAGAGTGGAACTGTCCTCTGTAGGGATTTAGCCGATGGCACCAGTTTCCTTCAACTTGGCCAGACGTCGAGCAAGTGAAGGTGCAACATCGGCAAAGAGTTCTTTTCCGGCATGTTTTCGGCGCTAACAGATGACATATCTCACCTGCTAACCGACGGCAAGGCCGCTGTTCTCGCCGACGCGACCGTTACATGCGAGCAATTTGTCAAGTGTGGGCTATCAAGTGTGTGCTTGAGGAAATCAAGGTAGATCTCCATTTCGAACATTCGGCCTTACATGAACAGTACAATGCACATTGCACAGAAATTCCGAAAATTCCGACGAAATTTCTAGTCAACGGGACTCTCCACTACCACCTAATAGGGCCGCAGAACGGTATTCGATCTAAAGTCGCACGGTATATCGCTGCGACACCAGTGGTTCGAAGATCTTAGCCTGCCCAATATCGAACCTCTAACCAATACTGTCAAGTTCCACTGGAAACTCACATTGGTGCTACCGGTCAATAACAGTGCTAGCCGCTATCACTTACCTAGCTGGGCCAATTGTCATCCTACTACTCGCAAACGCAACCCGCTCAATAGTTGTTCTAGTAGCTAAGGGCATATGGAAATCAGTCAATCCACCGGTAAGATTTTATGGGGCAAAACGTAACCCCACTTCTGATTCTGCTATATAAATTTAAATAATGTACACAGCATGCATATGCAGGCGCACACAGTCACACGGGCGCACAAAAATCAAAAAATCAAATCAAAAATTCCGAGCTGTAGCACGATTGATTGCTCCCATTTCTTGAAAGCGGTATTAAAACGTCTCTACCCAAAAACATGCTTGGATGCAATCAGTCTCAGCTCGGTGCTCCACCACTATTATGGACGCCAAATCAAAACGCGCTGGACATACCAACTAAAATCAATCGTCGGCCAAAGTCGGCTAACCTGAAAATTCAAGCACCATCCAACGTGGAGCCTTTCCTTCCTAAGCTGTAGCACAGTGGGTTGCTCGGAGTGAAGTAGGTTGGCATATACACTTTAGTTTTACGCTCGTTCGTGCAATTCGCTATCTCAGCCTTCAACTATGGTTTGCCATATAAATTCACTGATATATCGACATCAGCGCAAAAACGTCACTTCGAAAAGCTAGAAATACAGGCTTCAGGCTGGGAAAGATGCATTACTTGTTAGAGAATTTGCAGTTACGTCTCGCCTTGTTTTTCGTTGAATCGTTTTTACAGACACATAGTACATGGCAATTTGGGACAACACCCATGCAACGCAGCGTTTGTTTCTTGAGAAAAGGAGATTTTTAGATTATCAAATGCTTCAACATTTAGATTAGAAAAATAAAGTTTACCATACGCCTCTCTTCCTACAAATCCAGAGAGAAACAAATCCAGAGTAATTAGAGGAATTTTACTACTACCCGACCCGGACGGCCGCCTTTTGTCCTTAGTTCGCCTGTGTTTTGCTCCTTGCACACAAAAAATAGGGAGTTAGTACGCTTCGCTTCGAGCACGCATGGCGGATCGCACATGTGGCGTCTCAGAGTGTTCGTCAACACTTATTGGTATGCGCACGCTCAATGAATGTTTTTTTCTGAATGTTTTTCAAACGTCTCTAAGATTAAATGTGTGGAAATTTGTCATAAACAATCCCTTGGTATTTATTGGCCCATGGATCGTATACCTCATAATTACATTTAGGCAACAAAATAGTATACTAAATCGACAAAGACAAAAAATGTAGTAGCCCTACTAAGAAAAATGATTTAAAAATTCTGGTAAATATCTGAAAAATTCCGTTAGGTCGTTAAGACAGAACACATAAAATGCCGTAAACCATTAAACCGCTGACGGTTACTCGCTTGAAATCTTCCACACTGCAGGATCCGAGAGTGCTTGATCGCTTAGAATCGCTCAGAAGCACCAATCACCCATCTCCACATCACTGATGCACCAGATTAGCGGCGAGGATTCCAATGTTTTTAACGTTGAATGTTCAAACTCAGCGGAATAATCACCACCAGAGCACTACTTAAACCTACATAAGACCAGTTCCTGAGCTCCAGGTCGGCCGGTGAGCCCAGTTGAAGAAATTCGGCTCTAGATTGGCTGCTTAACTGCACCCCTCCCCTCTTCGCTATCATAGCCTGCACCACTGCTGTTCCGTACATCGTTGAATTGCTCCAGCAAAACAACGGTTCCAATAATCGTCTGCCAGAGTTGCCCAGTGAGCACCCGTCGTTCTTGGGACATACCTAAGGATTCCATCAGTTACGGACCCGTACAGCGTCCTGTCTGGACTGGCCTCGTCGAGTGAGGAATCGTTGCTTTTCTATCGATCTTCAAAGTGCGGTTTTTATAAGCGTCTTCATCCAACAAGACCTCAATGAGGTATGGCGTATTTTCAGCCTTTTTTTATCGAATATATTTAAATTTTACTCCTAGGCGTGGTATTTTCAGAGAGATGTTGTTTTCTTTTATTTTTTTAACTTCTAAAGAAATAATCCCAAATTTTGATGCTCTTTTACCGTAGATGTGCGGAGATTGTTATGAAAAAAGCGGAAGAGGAAAGACGGAACGGAAACACTCAAAAATGGCCTGAAACCGGAACACGAAACGCGGAAACGGAAGTGACACATGTTCGCTTTTTTTTAAGTGCATCTGAAACAGCGTCAGAAGCAGCTTCTATTGCACTTTTCTTGCTCAGAACTTTGCGAGCAGCAGAATCGTCCACAGTTTAATGCTTATCCTCATCATATCATAACGAAGCATGAATTCCTGATATTGTTATGATAACCTTTTAGCTATGGCTAGAGCAGTATGCGAAAACTAATTCAGGGTCTTATCTCACTGTTTCTCATTATTTCAGCAAGCAGTCTTTCTAGTTCCTGCGACGGTTTTTCGCTGACATTTTCGATGCTATATTTTTTGAACGGTAGACTTAACCGACTTAACCACCTGAGATTACTTACAGACCCGCATTAAAAAAAACTGACTCGGGTAAAGTCTAAAACTGGAGTCATCTAGATCATTTTCTGTCCAGGAAAGAGATTCCCCTCAACACCTTTAGAAACCTGTGACATCATGGACGGCGTAGTGACTGCACAGATATGTATCTGCATACTCAACATTAGCAGTAACATGGTATTGACCAAAACTAGTACTCAGCATTCATTCTGGGATCTAAGATGATAACTAGATGGCTGATTAGTCATGGTGGGTCCACACTTCCACAGGAGTGTTCAACCTGTGCCAGCCTAGAAAGCCTGCGGCCAAGGTGACACAGCTGAACAGTTCCCAGATGGTTCTCGAAGCAATAGCTTTGTGTCAGAATTCAATAAGTCAGTCAAAATAACAGCTTATGGTAGATATTTGTGATGCTTCATTATAAAATAAATTACATAACTCCATATGGATGAATATCACACCTAACGAAATTAAAAATTGAAATTTGCACCTTTGATCAGGAACACTGATGTAATCTTGGAGCAGACAATTGCATGCCACAACCTTCACTGAACCCTTTGTTTCATGATACTGTGCTATACGGTTACCAATGTTGAGCGCATTTTCTTAGCTTACAATGCATACTTAGCCTTGGCTGGCACATTAATTTTGCCCTGCACACAGCCGTTGCCATTTTTGAGTGCTTTTTTGGTAGTCTAATTAATTTCAAGAATGTCAATACTAGAGTTGTCAAACAGTATTTCACTCACATTTATATGAAGGAGGACTCCTTTTACTTGATCTGCTGATTGTGTTCAATAGAAAACAGTGTGAAACAGTGGCCACTTCCGTTTCCACCTTCCGGCCCAAAAACAGGCGGAACACGGAACGGAACGGAAGAGCCCAAAAAGTCCGAAAACCGGAATTCGGAACACGGGAAGGAAAATTCCCACATCCCCGCTCCTTTACAACACAACGAGTATTGAATACACTTCATTTTTACCTTAAAAAACAAAAAATAACGAACGCGAACAACGAGAAAAACGCGAAACACGACGGCGCTAATAACGAAAACATCCCGAAAAACGACGTCGCACACGAATAACATACGTCAAATTCCTTCCATCCCAGTTGTTACCAATTCACCGATCCCGGAGGAATGGCTTGGCTTGATAGGCCTGGGCTGGAAATTCGTGAAAAACCAAAAACGAAAAACGCAAAAAACGACGACGCGAACGAATAACAAAATATTGCCACAAATTTACAAATAAACAGTACTCTAGACTGTCGTTATCACTGAGCATACGAATCTATACGAATCGTGTCGTGATCCCTGTCCTCACCCAGATTCGACACGCTATCCCGTTCAAGGAATTGTACAGAACCGGCCCCGACAAGGTAAGACCCCAATATACCTTTGACCTTTTCGAATTTCGGACAGTCGAATTTCGAATAAAATCGAATTTCGAATATTCGAATAGTCGACTATTCGAAAAAAGTTCAATATTCGAATTATTCGATTATTCGAATATTCGATAAAGTCCAATATTCGAATTATTCGATTATTCGAATATTCGAGAAAGTCCAATATTCGAATTATTCTTTTATTCGAATATTCGAAAGTGGCCAATATTCGAATATTCGTTTATTCGAATATTCGAAGGCTTCGAATATCGAATATTCGAATAGTCGAATATTCGAATATTCTTTATCAATCTCTTAACAAGTTAGTGGCACTCTTCTTCGAAAACCAGGGGAGTCTGACCTTATGATAAAAAACGATGTTTGAGTTTCGCGCGTCGCTCAAAGTGCACCGAATTGTGTGTACGTAATCTGACAAGAGAAGTCAATGAATTTCCCGTGGAGATTTCCAAAATGACCTATTGCTTGTTATAAGGGTGTGTCTAAGAAGCACCGTAGTGGTCTTACAATGTCCTGCGGGCATCTGGGTAGGTCAAAAATTACAAAAAACTGTAGCACTTCAGTGCTGGCTGATAAGGCGAAAGTAGCGCCTTGAATGGCCTTGAAATACTCAGAAATTAACATGCAGATGCTATAGAGCTTTAATTATAGTTAGATGTTAGAAATCTGACAATTTATTAGGTCAAATGAATCATTCACTGCAGTCGGGGCGTGGATAGCGGGGAGAGGTCCGGTTCGAGGTTCGAATCTAGGAGAGTTGTTTACGGATTGCTGTGCGTTTTGGTAAATGTAGGACTATTCTCATTTTAACCATATTTACGAACATAATCGAAATGTGTTGCTTCAGTCCATCTCTGGGATGTGCTGATCAGTCTTCGGGTTCCTATAGAGAACGTTTCTTTTGTAAATTTTACTAATTTTAGCATCTCTTATAAAATGCATCATTTTTGACCCACTCCGTAGTATTGTACTCCGTAGTATTCGTAGCATTTGCATGTAACACCAAATACAGTACTAACAACTAAATTAATTAGTCACCTTCTTCGTTGACGAGCCTCGGGGTGACTAATTATAAACATGTTTTGTATGAAGGCAGAGGCGAAACAAGACATGTTTAGTGTTGTTGTTACCATTGTTTTAGTTATTACTTGTTTTAGTTGTTGCTTGTTTTCCACTTGTGTTTGTTATAGTACAGAGTGATTTAGAGTTCATGTATACCCCAGGTTATTTCTAATTCTACTTCGTTGTTTAGACATTGAATTTAAAACTGTTTGAGTATTAAAATTTACATATATGGTTAACTTATTCTATTGGTCTTCTTGCAGCCTATTCTTCCTCGGCCACTCTCCCGTACTGACAGGGGGGGGGGGGCTTTGCAAACGTAGGTACTTGTATTAATCCCCATGACTTCGTAAGTAGATAATAAAATTTCGTACAAATGTTGTCCTGAGGATTGACTGAGGTTCTGATCACGAAGCTGGCAAACGCGTTCGGTGCTACCGTCGACCACAATAGGCGACGGTGAATATGTGCGAGAAAAGGTGCAGAATAACCGGCCGCGTTGTACTATTGTGACTCCAAAAATGGAGTGGAGGTCGATTTTTTTTCGCCCAAACATCGCCTGTACTGTTATTTGGATGCTGAGCACGAATATGGTATCCAATTTCGACAATTTGGCCGCTTACGATATTTCATAGAGTGTGTTCGTGAGTAAGGATGGGGTTGTCATGACCACTGATTTCGTCCTTTCCTCGCCTTAGGAAATTATTTAGGCTGCTGCCACGAATCTGTCATTTCTTTTTCAAAATTATCCATTTTTCGTGCACTACTTTCCATCTCAAAGTCGAAGACTGGAAAGCAAGTCTGATCACATATGTAAGTGAAGAAAGCGATTCTATGTACTCAAACTGATAAACCTGAGCACTCATGAAAATGTGGAATCACGCGATCACGCGAAAACGTTTACTAGATTTGCGATCAGCACCTCAATTAGCCCTCTAGACGACGTTGTTTGGGCGAAACCTGCTTTCGATCTCCGGAGTTGTGGGAGTACAAGTCCCTAAACCTTCGATTAGCAGAGACTGCTGGGGGGCGATGGGCAGCAGGGGTGTGCGTTAAATTTTTTCGGTAAATTTTTAACGACCACTTTTTAACGAAAAATTTTCGCGTTAAAAAGGTAAATTCGGTAAATTCGTTAAATAAAATGTCCCTTAGCTGCATTCAGTTTTAAACCACTGGGGTGCCTCTCGGACAATCCCCCACAACGCTCAATAGGTCACTTATAAAATTCCCACGGGAAGTTCATTGACCTCCCTCGTGAATTGACGCGAAGTAAGCACTGCAAGCGCGGCCCTCCGCTGCGCACCTGCTTCCTTGTAAACGGCCGTCGAGCGTGCTGTGGCCGTTCACGTGAATCGCAAGTGATTAGGGTTATGCCTGTACACAGATATTTTTACCTTCAGTATACTACGGGAGAATCTTCGTTTTGTATTTCTACCCCAGTTACAACAAGGGAACGATTAGAGCCGAAGGGGCTGCGGTAGGGAGGAAGAACTTTCAGGGGCCTAGAAAGCTCCTGCTTTCTGCCAGTAAAGACCTTGAAGAAGAGAGGAAGAGCTATGGCTATGGAGTACAAGAGCCAGTCATACTCCGTTTCCTATGAAAGTGAGCCATCCCCAATTTCGCTCTAACACTGTCCAAGTCGTAGTGTCTTGTCAGATTAGATTCCAACGCGGGTCCGTTTCTTTTCAACGGAGCTAGAACACAAACTGAATGCCTTTCATGAGACTCCAGTGCGCCCTTTCTGCACCAGATTGCCTTTGTGTCATTTCTCCGCCCATGATAATCATTCTTTTACCACCTGGAAGCTTCGCTATAACACCCCTACGCCACCGCCGCAACTGCAGGTGCCCTCTTACGGGACCCCGATGATTCACCATTCTTGCGCCAGGTGCATCGCACGGCCGGCCTGTGGTGAGGCCCGTCGCATTCGGCAGGCCATAACTCGCTCAGGAATTTCATTTTGCAATTTTAACACCCATATTCGTAGTCAGCATTCCAAGCTCTTTCTAATGATCTTGGTCTCATCTTGAAGTTCCATGGGATGTCGAAACCCTTCCCTAGTTAGAAGCACCAAATGTCAATGTTTCAAAAAGAGGTTGAAGAAGGTGGATTTACTTGCAACATTGTACATTGCTGACATCACCAAGAGACAGCGCTTGGTTTGCTATTTCACTAAATATTTCATGCTCTGTTTTTGTCCTAGTCCTCTATTAACCACTCCTTGCTTTACTGGTATGTTTTGATTTTTTGTTTAATTTGTTATCTTGCTGCCTTCCTCATTTTCACTACTTAGTTAAAATAACGTTTCTTACGTTTTGCTTCGTTCTGCGTTATATTATAATTTAATTTCTTTCTTTAGCAGATGCCTTGTCCTCAGTCTTCAATTTCATACTGACCATGAGCTAAAAGTTTGGAATTTTTTAGGTTGATTTTGATCCTCATATTGCATCTCCAAGCATACTGCGTCCATGTAGTTCTCTGTGCGCACAATTGTGGTGCAAGTAAATAAATAACACAAAACATCAGGATCTTGATCAATCAGGCGGACAACACCACATGACATATGAAACTGAAGGTTTATGCTGCTATTGTGCTGCAAAAAAATTCAATGTGGAGCTCTTACCAGTTTTCCTCAAATGAAACCCACGCTACGGTTCCATAAAGAAGAAAATTTCGAAATACTGTCCAAATGGCCCAAGTCACAGTCCATCTATCCGGATTTGTTCCCGTTGTGCTTTATTCAAAATGTCATATAGTGTTTCAATATAGTGTTTCCCCGCTAGAACTGATCTTCAACATGAGTTATATGAAGGCTGATGTTCCATTTAGATGGAGACATTCGTTCGTTACCCCATCGGCAAGAAGCCTCCATATAGCAACCCTGGTAAATATTGACCGATCAGCATAACCTCAGTGTTTGCAGGAACCTTCGAAAAAATTGTAAAAAGGCGCATCTTACAGCACATCGAGGCAACGGCATCATCTCTAAGGAGCAGTTTGGATTTACGAAAGACAGTTCAGTGGAGACGGCTGTATTTAGTTCTTTAAGTGATTGGACAAAGACTATTGAAATCAAAAAGAGAACCGATGTTGTCTACTTTGACTTCTAGGAAATAATTTTCCTCGGTCTACACAGTTTCTAGCGGAGTACCGCCTGGAGGAGTTCTATCACCTGTCTTTTTTCTCTTGTACACATATGAGCTCCCTGACGCCGTGTCCAGATTTGGAGTCTCGTGTAAAATGTAGGCGAATGTCGTTAAAATTTACAAAGAAGTCAACAAACCCAAGCCATCCAGTAACGTTCAGGAGGCTATTAACTTCATCGAAAAGTGGACAAAAAACTGGGAGCTTCCTCCTGCTGCTGAGAAATCACGATGCCTTGTAATACAGTCTAAGTCCCAAAAGTGTTCTCCAACCTATAGGCTTAAAGGTATTAACTTAGAGCAGGTTACAGAAGCTAAGGACTTGGGCATTCTCATATCTAGTGACTTAAAGTTTGATTCGCATTACAAAGCGCTCGTAAGGAAAGGACACTTTCGAACATACAACTTATTCAAAGCAGCGAAGACAAACGATTTTCTGGCTTCGTTACGCGAATACAAGTGCTATGTGAACCCCATCATGAAATTCGGCATTTCCATATTTTATCCTCGTGAAAGAAACACATCAACCTCTTTGAAAGTGTCGAGAACAACCACACTAGAAAGTTGTTTATGAGATGCTTTAGGAGGGGGGCTATGCCAACATTCTGAATGGAGCGGATAGGGCACGCAACTAGGTCTACCATCTTCAAGTAGTAGAAGGAAAAAGGCGGACCTGATCATGATATTTAAAATCATCACTAAGAAGCTCTCAACGGATCCTATAGAGTTTTTTGGTGTGCTGCTGACCAGGAATCGCATAAGAAGACTAAGGTTGTATCCCAGAGTTGCTAGGTCTCAAGTTAGGTCAAACTTCCTCACGTATCGAAATCTAAAAGAGCTCAGCCTACTTATTGGCGACGATGAAAATGTGATTAACATGAATATGTCTCGTTTTAGAAGTCTTCTTACTTGTAAAAGCTTTTTGTAGATTGCACGTTGTTGTATTTCTCTGTAATTTTTTGTGATATTATTTTTTGCTTTTTTACGAGTGTGACAACCTTGTACCACAGGTCTGAATAAATAAAAAATAAATAAAAGAAAAACCGCAGTCGTGTTGTGCGCCGCGGGACGCTCTTGAAAATGGCTGGTAGCAGCACGACTCCCAATGATTCCGGCATTTAGTCGAATACTAAAGCTGACAAGAGAAGGGTCTGAAGCGTATGTCTGAAAAGGAAAAGTGAGTCACACAGAAAAATCTCCACCCTTCAATTAGTGCAAAAATGTGCTTTCTTTTTGCGAAGTCGTTAGACCGATGGATCAGGAGGTCCCCAAGTTTTCATGGAGAAACGGCAGCGGCGCCCACGAGCGCTCACTTGTATGCCCGCGATACGAGTCCCAACAAGTGATTCGGAGCGCAGAGCATAGCGGCTTTGCTTCACGAGGACCTTGGAGGTTCGGTTCTTGTGCATATCGTTCTTTTTGCATTTCTACTGATCGGTTGAGATTTGAGGAGTCTTGAAGTGTACTCAATTTCAATCCTGAAGCACTGGTCATAATACGAGCAGCTTGTTTCCCTGTAGCAGTTATTTCTATCGGTGTGCATATACGGCATGACCCAGATGAAGCATCGTCACAGGATATTCACATATCAAACTCAAACGACTCAAACTATGTTGGTTTATTTGAGCATTTCTCCATTCCACAGACGTCCGATAGCTGCACTCTTATTCTCGACTCTTTGACCGATTTTTCGAATCACTTGGCTTATAATGACTCCAAGGAATGGTAACTAGGCTAAATCTGACCTAATCTACTCGGCTAAGGTGAAATATTAGGTTGTACCGAGGATTTCCGTCTTTCTTGACCTATAACCTCAAACGGTCATAGCTTCGTTCATAGTTAACCATTTTAGTTGACATAAGAAACACGACATTTTGCATACCATGCCAATGAAAACCGTTGGTAATAATTTTATTAACATAAGCATGAAAAATAAAGGATAAAGGACGGCGTTACTCAACCACTCTTGGGATGCGCCACGTGTTCTACTTCTCCTCGTGATGTCTCTTCGTGATGTTGTGGAGGCGATTTGAATGCGCATTTGGCTATACTGTGACGTGCGGTGGCCCCGCCGATACACAAGTCAGCGCTTTATCCTTCCCAGACAACTCTGGTACCAATTTATCGGCCCCGGAGGAGAGGAAGGCTTGGCAAAGGAAATGCGAACCAGGAACCTGGTATCGTATGCACGCGACGGCCGGCACCTCCCCCGACTGCGCTACATGCACCCATCAACATAAAAACATAAAAAAATTAAACAATAGGGTATTTAGAGCTTGTGAAGTCATTTGGAAGATCTCTTGGATACGACGAAATTTCTGTTTTGTCATCCTTTTCAAAAACTCAAAAAAAACTATATATGTAGGCAACCCGCATCTGTATTGCACACAATCGGGTGGGACACTGAACTCCAAGTTCTACAGCCTTTGTACGGCTCGGGAATAAAGTTGCATTACTCAGAGTTGTCATTTGGTTGGGTAGGAGCTCTTTATTTACCTGAGCAAGGCACATTTGCAAAAGCAGTTCACATAGCTTGTTCTCAGACTGAGTGAGCGGCATCCTTTCGTTAGATCTAATCTACTGCTTCCTTCTTGGATTCCCTCATGAACTCCCCGACAGTAGACTACCATATACCAAAAAGGATCCCTCGACAGTGACCTAGAAGTTTCGCCATGGTAAGAGGACGTCAGCTCTTGCTGAACAAATTCAGTTTGTTGCTCATGGTCCAACTTTATCCTACTATATATAAAAGAGCAAGCGTGTGTGTGTGTGTGTGTGTGTGTGTGTGTGTGTGTGTGTGTGTGTGTGTGTGTGTGTGTGTGTGTGTGTGTGTGTGTGTGTGTGTGTGTGTGTGTGTGTGTGTATGTGTTGTGTGTGTGTGTGTGTGTGTGTGTGTGTGTGTGTGTGTGTGTGTGTGTGTGTGTGTGTGTGTGTGTGTGTGTGTGTGTGTGTGTGTGTGTGTGTGTGTGTGTGTGTGTGTGTGTGTGTTTCCATCACAACTGGAATGGAGGCACTAAGTAGCCGAACACGTCGGCAACCGTGCATGGCGAGCCGTAGACGTGCCGAACACGTCGGCGACCGTGCATGGCGAGCCGTAGACGTGCCGAACACGTCGGCAGCCGTGCCTGGGCATTTAGATGACCATCGACGGGAGGCGTTCACAGCAGGGAAGGCAATCGATATCGATCGATATTATCGATCTTTTGTGGATGTCATTCAAGCGGCACGAAACTTCAGCCCCGGGGGTAATCGAGGTCGCTGAACACGAATCTGGAGCCGACCAATCGATGTCGATCGATATTATCGAATTTTTGCGGACGTCGTTCAAGCGGCATGAAACTTCAGCCCCGGGGGTAATCAAGGTCGCTGAACACGAATCTGAAGTTCGTTTTTGAATTTTCGATCGACATCAATCGATATTGGGCAAATAAGCGTTTTTGTTGATGCCGCCCATTTTTTCGCTTTTTCTAACTTGCCCTCAGCGACGTAGTTATGGTGTTCTTCCTGAGGAAACTATGCAATACCAGCCGTCCGTATGGCCGAGAGGCCGCACGGACGGCTGGTATTGCATAACTACGGACCTGGTCAAAATATGCTTTTTCCAAACAAAGAACATTTGTCGAGGAACTAGATCATGGAGTACAGATAAAATATATTCCTCCTTTTCTTTTATAGGTTAGTGGTTCAGCAACGAATCATCGATATCTCAAACATTGGGCTAATTTATGGCGTCATCACTTGGGTTTCGCCTTTATCTGTTCCTATGCGTGATCTTTTTTTACCGAAGAAGACTTTTCATTATTTCCAGCTTCTCAACTTTTAGTTATAGGCACCTCATATCAGTTCACTGCTGAGCTTCTAGGCAGCCCCATTCCAACGTACGTCTCATTCCTTTTTATTGAAATACTCTCTATAAAGAGGAATCCAGGAGAGACAGAAATGAGATAAAACTATAACACAACAAACACTAACACTCAGAAGGAAAAGAAGCTGCTAAATATCTACGCACGGAGAATTTATTTTATTGCCGTGCATTTGAAAGAGTAATTGGATTCCGGGAGAAAGGTAACCTTACTAACCAGTTGTAGGGTGGGTACTCCTACTCTAACTGAAAAATTTATTAGGCTGTAAGGAAAGTTCTGTCAGTTTCGTGATATAAATGCGTACTAAATTTTGATCCCTAACCACCCACCTAATAATTTGCACTTTTTGGAAACCACAAGACTTGCTCTTTGCAACAACATTTTTTCCCAAGAATTCCTGACATCCTTGGAATACTACAACATCTTTTTTCGATGCATATGTACTACTGTTTTTCGTACATCCAAACTTTATGAGCTCTAACTTGGTCGAAACTTAAGGGATGCAAATGCTATTGTAGCAACTGAAAGAAAAAGGCTTATTGAAAAGGAAAAAACTCCTTACTGCCAGATTCCTGCAATTGTTGGAGGATTAGACTGGTTAGAAAAGAAATTAGAGCCTGAGAGACCCACGTTAGTTGAGCATAGCTGTTGAAGGAAAGCAGACGTTAGCGATGAGCAACAGTAGTTCATTTAGATAGCTAAAGATGTAGACTTCTAAAATATCGGTATTGCTCACCGTTTCAAGAGACCTAAAATTGAACAAAATGCGCATCAGTTGGATACCGCATTTCCTCACCCATGCACCCTAGCCGGCTCGCGCGAACAGTAGTCGCGCATCTCACAGAACGAATCATGTGAACGTAGTCCTTAATTAATTCTCTGTTTTATGCAGAGAAGGAACATTTAAGATCAGGTACTACCGTTTTGATAAGTGCCGACCTATTTATGAACCTCCACGTATCTTTTTCAAGCCTGTTTTGCCCAACTGAAGTCATCCGAAGAGGCCTGGAGATCCACAATAGGACTGGTCCGTTGTTTCGTTTTTAAATAAACTCAAACTACTATCAGTCGATCCTACAGGACATCTAGAGAAAACGAGTGCTAAACTGAAGCTGTTAAGTTCAAAGCCTATGGATGGCAGTTATTCAATGCATCCTGCATGACGACCTGTCTGCACATGTTTAAAGGATCGTTGTGTAAAAGTCTAACAAACCCTAGATCAAGAATCAATGTCATGCAATATAATCACCAAACCTAGTCCTAACCGAGTGCTTTTTAAAAGACATCCAGATGCCTTCATTAAAGAAGCAATGCTTGTGAAACAACATGATGTAGAATTCACCTTCGCTGGTTCCAAACGCCATAATTCATCAGGTTTTTAAGAGAATGTGATCACCTGATATTTTCAGAATGGCAGTGGGGAGGCGCATATAACGGTTTTTAGATCGAGTGAATAGCTGCTTTATTAGCGGAGTTATGACTTTTTGAATAATGGCCTCAAAACCTGACAGAACTTTCCTTACAACCTAATAGCTCGTACCGTTGTCATCAACTGAGAGAAGAACAAATTGTATTAACCTGCTCTGGTTACTGAGGGACCACAGTATAAAGTTGACTGCCGGGTGTTCCTTATAAGGTTTATGAACATGGACCAATTTTCTTCTGGACACTAGACTTGACTGTTCGAAGTAATTGTGCTTGATAACCGCACTTGGAATCTTGCCGTAAAGAAAGCCACCACGCCTTATTAGACGTTTCCTAACAAAGGTGCTCAGGATTTTTTTCACGTAATCTTAAATTCCGATCGAACTCTGGAATAGCTTTGCCGAGATTCGAGCCATACGGCTCCATGGGACTAAACTCGTGCTCTTCGGCTGTCACAAGAAGAGTGTGTTAATGCTGTCAAGGACGATACTGCGAAGAACTTCTACGCTCTAATACAGCGGTTCAGGGGATGAGAAAGCGAGTACAAGAGATGAGACAACAGTTTATTGTAAGGCCAACTGGTCTACGCACAGGTGAGAAGGACACTGAGGTGCCTCCGCTGTGTGGCAGCGTCACATTTTTTCCTTCAGAGTCTTCAGGCATCATCGCAGACGATAGACGACGACAAGAGCCTTCGGCACAATTGTACTTTCACAACTCCACGGGTCGAGGAGAGGTCGAAAAAAATTCCGCCCAAACTTCGGCTAGGGCGGTTATTTGGGGTGCTGATCACGAATTTGAGATCCGTTCTCAAAATTACAGCGGATTACGGTAGGTTACGGTAGGCGCGGGTGACTAAGGCTGCAAAGGTCATGGTCACCGATTTCGCCCAAACTTCCGCTAGGGGGGGGGGGGGGTATTTGGGGTGCTGATCACGAATATGACATCTGTTTTTCGTTTTACGCTGGAGTACGGTAGGTTGACCACGACCTTGGCAGCCTCAGTCCCACCTACCGTAACCTACCGCACTCCGGCGTAAAACGAAAAACCGATGTCAGATTCGTGATTAGCACCCCAAATAACCCCCCATACGAACTTTGGGCGAAAAAATTCTTCTCGACCTCTCCTCGAACCGTGGAGTTGTGAAAGTACAACAGTGCCGAGCCTTCAGCTTTCAGAATTCTCGGTACTTCTCCGCTCCGAGATTGAACATGGTCTTGTGGTGCTTCTCGAGTGGCCCGGCGCGGAGGACAACACAGTGCTACGCAAGGAAAGGAAATCCGGGTCGAATTTACTCGTTCTACGATATAGTACCGAATTTTTTTCTGTTCCTTCTTCCGCTATTCTTAAAAAGTTTCCGCGCATCTCTAATTGCAAAGAGACTCCCCGCCCGATTAAAAAACATTTCGTGACATCCGGCCATTCTCCGTTGTCATTAAAGGTTGCCGGCTGAGCGCAGTCGCGCTCCATCGCGAAAGGCTTTTTGGATTACGGTGTCGCCAGCGCAAGAAGTTGGGATGTTGTGCAACAAAGGGCTGGGGCGATGCACTCCCTTCTTCCATTTGTGCTGCGTCTAGTTCTTTGGCCGCCTATTCTACATGTCCTACTTATCAGTGCTCCCTACTGGATTCATGTTACAGAGCCGTCTCGAGAACTGGTCACGATGAGCAACATCCCTGCGCCGAACGCATCCAACAGCGACAACAAAGCGAAAAGAGGCACCTATAACAACAGAAATAACCAGAGGAGGGGTCCGCCACCGAGCAATGCTAATGGAACGTCAAGTAGAGGCGCACCTTCGAACAGGAGCTATCAATCGAGCAGAGCAGGGAGAGGCTGTGCAAGCAACGCGAATCAAGGTACAGTTTCGGTTTTTGTTTTTGTTTGGGTACGCATGCAGTTGAGGCGGGACTGGAGAGCTATAGGGCACGTACGTGGGATATTTTGCGCATTGCTCTACAGTGCTCGAAAACAAAGCTTGTTTTTGGGTTTACTGGCCGTTATTTATTTTTTTTTTATTGTACGTGAAGAACCAGTTCAGATTTCAAGTACGGTTAATAAACAGCATGTAAAGCAACAATAGACAAAACAGTTTGGAGTCATCAGGTTGCAGGGTACGGGTCAACCCTGACTCATGTTTCGGCGGTTTCGTCGTGCCGTCGGCGCCCTCTCGATTAGAGATCCCGCGCTCCTGCCTCGCTGCATCTCTCCACCGTTGCGCTAGAGTCCAGACAACGGAGCGCAGGCGAGATAGGGCAGCTCGAGGACTGCGCTTCATAAACCATTATTTCGCATACGAAGGATGTCGATTAGGCAACCTCTCTTATCAGAAACGTTGATGCGATGGGATAGTCTTTGCTTACCTTTTCAACTTTTTTAAGAGAATGTCACGCCAAGAACATTGGTAGTAGTACTCGCAACCAGTGTCCCGGCTCAAAGGTGAGATTCGATTCCTCTTGCGTTGCGAGCTTGGGACGCGCCGTGTACTTGCCAGGACGTCACATTGGTGTGCTTGATTGGTTGCACAAAGTTACACGCAAAGTACTGAGCACTGAATTATAGAGCTCAACCGGAATTTCCTGCCACCATAATCCGGCGCGCGATTCGGGCGCGCCCCGTCCTTTAAACTGCCGACCGCGCTGCCGCGCGGCACGCAGCGGACCCTCAGCGGTTGGAAAGCGCAATTCTTACTAGTACGAACTTCGTCTTCTTCGTCTTGTAGAAATTGGATTGAGAAAGGGGACGAAAGCCAGAAAATGGAAATGGAAACATTCAGGAGTTGGTGGGAATCAAAATACTAGCATGGAGGCGGAAATAAAAGAAAACCCTAAAAACACTATCAGGATTGCCGCAGTAAGTTCGACTCTTTAAATGTTTACACCTTCGGGATGGTTATCAGCATCTCTTGCCGCCTGAACTAGAGAAGTGTCTATGGCTCACACGATATATTAGTTTTGAGGAACTATCTGCCATATACCTGTCCAGATTGCTTCAATGATGGTGGAAATCCCACATTAGTGGAGTTCTGCGGTAGATAGTTGAGATACTTTCTTGGTGTGCTTTAACCAACGATTTTCTAAAGCAGCAATCTCGATTGCTTGAGACTGCTCCTACAACTCAGTTCCAAACCTACAAGAGCAGCTGAAAATTAGTTAGTTCTTCAAATAACAGAGCAAGACAGGCCTTTTGCGCTCCGAAATAACGTTTTAAAGTTTTTGTAGCTAACGTTTATGGTACGATTTTCATGTTCTTTCACGCTATTCTTTGTGCTGGCGCCACCCACAACGCTCTTACTTCAAGGAGCGCAGCAACAGAATAAGAAGAGCAACAGAAATCTTTGTCGAATTCAAAACAAGAAGTACTATAACCGGTTTTTGACGAAGACAGCCGTTTCCGTTTCCTCCCTCAACTCCAAAAAATCGTGAACGTAAGAGATGCATGCATACGAAAACGTCGGAAACCGGATTCATCAGAAGTGTCGTCTTGCTTTTAATCCCTTTTTAATACACTCCTATTTCTCCTTTGATTGAACCAAAGGATCATAGGACTACTTGGCGTCACTTCGTCAGATAGATCTTGTAGGTGTATGAGTATTCTATTATAGCTACCTCCACTAACCACTTCATCACTTGAGTCTCAGTCTCAACAAATGTTTATGTATGAACATAATACTAGAAAAAGCAAGCACACGGGAAGTCAAACGTGGAAATATGCACTTCCTGGTTTTCGCCTTCAGCAACCGCTTTATGGTACCTCTCTGAAGTCATTTCTACTAACAACCCTACTCATCCGGTCCATGGCATGCTTCTACTACCTGAAAAGGAACCTGTATATCTATCATTGAGTGAGTCACAGAACAGATTAGATCGGCAAACCTCTGCCCGTCATACTAAAGTCTAGCGAGGGTCCGCTGCGGGCCGCGCGGTCGTGTGCGCGGCAGCGCGGTCGGCAGTTTAAAGGACGGGACGAAATCGCAAATCGCGCGCCGGATTACGGTGGCAGGAAATTCCGGTTGAGTTCTATAATTCAGTGTACTGAGCGGCTTGGAATAGGTTATATCGCTTTTCTTGTGTAGACCAATGGGATTTCATGTCCGCTACTTCTCGAAACCTGGCTTCAGAACGCTTCGGAGATCAGTTACTGCAGTGCTGTGTGAACACTGATTTGTTTTTATCTCAAAGCAAATAAGTATATTCCATCACTACCGTCTGTAGAAAGAAACAGACCTAAGGCTCCCAAAAAGCTTAAGAATCAGAGAGGGCCTTAAGGATTTTCATCTGTTCATAAGCGCAAATGTTCTGCCCAAGGAAGGCGAATAATAGAATACCATGAGTATGATCCACTTAAGTTTGTTGCTTCCTGTCTTTGTCTTCATTGGAATGTGCTTCCATGAAAACCTTGCCATTAAGTGAGCAGGACCCAAAGGTTGTCTCCACTAAATTCTTTTTACAAATCCGGTTTTGCCAAAACTGCGTACCTTCACTAATTGATGTTTGCCGTGCCACCCAAAACGTAGCAGCTTCCAGACGACTGTTTCGTGACCTTTAGGAAGTCTGTAAGCTACGAAAGTTGCAATTCTCCTCCTCGAAATTCAGTCTTCTTGCGCTGCACCCCTCCGCGACTGCTAGCGGTTATGGAGAAGCAGGCGACGAGAGGGTAATCTTACCCGCGCGCTGAGTCAGCTCACTCGCTCGGCAGCCGTCGGGTCGCGGCCGGAGTGTCTCCTTCTCTGCGCTCGCGCCTTTCCGCTCGCCTGGTTGACCCGTGTCCTTAGACGGAGTCATCAAGGGGATAAACTAAGAAGCGTTCTGTGCCTGTCAGCGAGTTTTTTGTACTGCCTCAAGGAGCTAGGTAGAACGTTTTTCCTTGAGAGCTTCAAAAACTCTGAGTTCTGAATTCTCTGAATTCTGAGTTGCTTTCATGGTTTTTCTTGAAAATTCGGCATATTTTGTTGGTAAGCGCTCCAAAATATATAGGCAGTTAAATAAGAAGCATTATGTCGGTCAAAGAAAAGTTTCGAGTGAATACTTAAAAATTTATCTACTAGTTACGTCATGTACTGGGAGGGCGACAACCTCGCGTTCAACTTCAATTAATCCAGTGCGGTTCTCCGTCAGGTGGAACGAACCTTCTTTCCCTCCGGAGTCATCGAATTGATGCTAACCTTGCCTGGAAGTGATAAAAGAATAACAAAGATAACCAAAAAACTAAAAGATGATAAAGTGAACCTAAAACTTGTCTACCTGGGCTTTCCTTTGATTGGGAAAGAATCTGTTAGCACAATCAGTCCCATGCATTTAAGGTATAGAAACGAGTCATGAGTTATGCCATGAGCGAACAATTGTGTGTTCTCCACCAGTCGTACTGTGTAGCTGTGGTCTCCGAATCTCCGAAACATCTAATTCATGTCATACATGATTGAAACGCGAACTTTGGCCAATCCTGACATTTATTGCTGTGTTGTCTACAAGACGCTCTTCCTAGGGCCGCGTTTTCAAACCATTACCGTAATAACAATCGTCGCAGGACCATATGTCTTGTGTCAATGCTGTCATCATGCCAGCTCCATGCTACCCAGTGATGGGGCTACAGAATTGCGAGGGGCGGTCTTTATGTACGAATGGTCGCCGCGCCCGCGACGACGACTGTCGCGTGCGCGATGAGCTCCGCTGCAGTCGTGGGAGCTGTGCCTCATGACTTGCTGCAGACGCTAGGTTTGAGTTGTTGATATCCCTTTCTGCTGTTGCAGGAGCTGGGGGAAAACATGCCCTGGTTCAGAAATTGAGTTCGAGTTATAAAACTAAGCAACGTCCTAATGCTCAATTTTATATGCTGCTTCTTCAGGAAAAACTGAAAATATAACACACTGTCGCAGTGAAACTGAGTTTGTATACACTTTCTAACACTTGATATACAAGTCTTGATGCGGGTCTTAGATACCACTGGCCGCTGAAGTCACCCCATTGCGACGTTTTCTGCCGCGCGAGTCGCCGCATCGGCGGCGACCATTCGTACATAATGTCCCGCAGCCCAGAATTGCAAAATTGGGAGTTTACATACGGTTTAAAGTGGTTATAGGTGGAAGATTTTGAGTCGAGATGCTATCCGAGGGTTTTACAATTGTATTTCGGTGGAGTGCTCACGTTGTATCGCTAAGATTCCTTGTTAGCGTGTTTAACGCAGGTAACTTTAAGTGGATCACCATAACACCTCAGTGCTAGTATGTGTCCGAATTCTGTAACCCATAGAGGCAAAACAGTTGATGTCGTGATCTACGGGGATATACCTGCATTGAAGCAGTGCTCCCTTTCAGACATCCCTTTTCTACCTAATCGACCTCGAAAAGCGATTGTTGGTAATATAGGGGGATAGTCGCCTCGGACAGCAACACGTCATGCTCAAAAATTCGTTCTTCTGCATTTGCAGAACGTGCAAATGGGATTTACATACCAATCGTCTAAACGTTGCCATACATACGGCGAGCACATGGTGTGACCTCAGCATCAAAACCATCGCGAGATTTTCTTTTTCTTCATATTCAAATTTAGCTATAGGAACTCGCTACAGCGTAGGGGCAAACATTTGGTGACCGTTCAAGCAGTGCAACTTCTGATTTGGGATATCTTGGATGTGGGAGAGATCTTTCCCGTTGTTGCAACTCCAAAATAATAGGGTCTCATATAATATCTGGCCCTGAACAGCTTTCATTGAATAGGTGCCGATTTTCAGAGTCAAGCTCTCGAAGCTTGCAGCAGCTTTCTCGCGAAGAACGAGGCCAAAATCTACAATTCCGCAACATCAACATGCAGAAGTACGAGCAAATGATCGGATCCGCAAAGGTTCGTCTATCAGGGTCCTCGCTGTTGAGTGGCAAGTCTGATCTCTGCCTGCAGGACAATTTCGCCGACATTCCGCAGAGTGGCGGTCCAGTTGACGAGTGCACGATATGCTGCAAGGCGAGCGATCTGTTCGGCCTGGGCTCGTGTCGTCATCCGATTTGCATCGAATGCGCCGTTCGGATAAGAGTGCTGTCAAGCAGTAATCAGTGCCCTGTCTGCAGAGCAAGCATGGACACGGTGAGTTCTCTTTCGAGGAATGGTACCGTGGCGTGATTGAGAGTAGGACATTTCTTCACATTGTTTTCACATCGACTGAGATAACGACTTCTTATGCCACTTTATTCATATCAGTTCGGCTTTTGCCTTCGTTAGATGAATTGGTTCTCGGTGCTGAGATCTCATTTTTTTCAGCCACAGGTTATCAGAACTGAGTCTTCGTGGCGGGAGTCAAAACTAAAGTGATTTTCTGACAATCGCGGATGTTACGTGCGGTCAAACAGCGCCGGTGGTGTAAGGCGAACATCGCTGCCCGGAAAGCAGAAGATGCGGGTTCGAGTCCCGCCTGGCGCAAGAGTTTTGATCGCAACAAAACATCCTGTAACATCATAAAGTGATTTTCATTTCTTCATAATAATCTGAAGTCATTGCCGGGTGTCTTTGATACTCTTAGCTGGGACTAGTTTCTCGGCAAGCCCAGGTGAAGCACAAATTATATGCCTATTAGTAGAAGCAGTAATAAACTGTACGATTAATTCTGTGCTTGAAAGTTTCCCAAAAATAGGTGCAAATAGGGTCGGGGGACGGGGCACCATATAGGACAGCCCTATGTGCTTTTTGAAACCTTTTTTTTGCAGCAATGGTGTGTTCTACCCCTATAGTGAACTGAAGTAGGCCATTATGATGTAACTGTAGACGTACACCGGCCGTTCTACCAAGGAGAAGAGTACACCTATTGAGTAAGAGGTGACCTCCCCCGACCCTATTTGCGCCCAAAAATATTCCTCTGATTTTTTAACTGTCAAATTCTTTTTTGCTGTCGTATATTCCATTAGCTCTTCCTTTTAGCTATGGCTTGCTTTCGTCTCGAAAGGCCTGGATACGATGTCTCTCTCGTTTCCCTTACTAAACCATCCCGATGAGAAACGATTCGGTATTCGCTTCGAAAATTCGGACGTCGTTGCTCGTTACGACAAGTATCTGGCCCATGTGTGCAAGATCTGCAAAAGGTAGGTCAAGGCATTGGAAGGCATTCAATGTTAAGCTGGATGGTTGACCTCACCTGTTAGGTCGCATTGGTAGTTTCTAACCAAGCCCTTTTTAGTTCCAACGGTGAACGCTTGGAATTTCCTACATTTGCGGCGTTGCGGCATCACATGTCAAGTGCTCATGAACTGACATACTGCCACATCTGCACGGAGCACATAGTTTTGTTCTCACGGTTAGTTTTTCTGTTCAGTTGTATTTGGTTCCCCTTCCAGTAATATCCACTCAATATTTATTTATATATTTATTCCACTAGGTGCGCTCTATTCGAACGACACTAACCATATAACAGTGACAGAGATACAGCACAATGCTTCTTGATCCTTTTCGTCGAATTAATCAAAAAAATTCAATTGAACGAAAAAATTCGTAGCAGGTCAAGCTCATTGTTGTTAATATGGAGAGAGGCAGAATGGATGAAACCAAGGTGAATCGAGGGTTATTTCGGTGCATATATGATTAATGTACACTTCTGTGACGATGTTCTGAATGACTGTTCCTTACTTCTGTGATCATGGTCGGAAGCGATGTTTTACATGAAGTGCGGACAAAGAAAGGAATAAGGAGCAAGAAGATCTGAGTGCATATAAAAGTCAAGGTATAGTGAGGAATCGCGCTGACGACTTCATAGACTGGTGTAGGCGTAGACATTGCAAATAATTTGGATCGGGAAATGCTATGTAGTAAACTGTTCTGGTGAAAGTTTTCTGAACTTTTTCCAATAGCAGCAGGTGTACATCGTAAATTATATATGTATAGGGTATTATGTCCCGTTATAATGGTTCTGGACATGCTTGGTATCATCTTTATCTAAGATCTGCGAGATATGTTCACAACTCGGCAAAGTTCAGTGGTTTACGAGGGTGCTATGAGGACACAACACTCCAACTAGTTTTTCTCCGTGTTAAACTGTTGGCCTCTGCATCGCCAACAAGCTTTTCAGCTGATGTATACTTTTGACCTATGAGCTATCACGTTTTACAACATGAACCTTTGCTCTATCAGCCGTTCCTGAGTTTCGTTCTTGAGTTTTGCCAACTCTAGTTCGCGAACAACAGTTAGTTGAGTAACATCAAGAGTGGCCGACAGTGTGAGATCACCTTTATGTGGGTACGTTTCCACCTTGTTCTGCTGAATGTGCAGATCCAACTTCATTGGTTACCCAGAGGTCTCATTCTCGGTAGAATAGTCGTCATTTCTAGCTTATGCTACAAATGGACCATGATTTAAAAGGGAAGTGTTCCATGTAAAGATTCTTTGCGTTTTTAATGAAATTTATAAGGTTTTAAAATTAATAGTGATAGGAACATCATGAAGTTGCGTATTCAGAAGCAGGAATTACGGAGCTGCAAAACTAGCTAGAAACTAGGTTGAAGCGATTGCTGGCTAAGGTTTCGTAGTATTCTCCGCTACCGAGCCCATGTTGGCGCGAAATCTCTTCTTGAAGGAAAGTACTCATAAATATCCGACAAATTGCATATCAACCTAATATATTAAAGCTCGGGCGGCAAAGCGTTGATTGTAGTGTGTTTTCTCTTTGGTAGTGCACTAGCGTTCTTTCTGCGAAGTTGTCTTTTCATGAAGATACTTTAACCGAGTGTGACAAGAAAGCAGCCTCGAGGCAACCGAGGCAGTCCTTTCTGCATTTGATCCTGAAATTAGCTAGGGAAATCTCAGTCAGGCGCCCAGACATGAAGTAATAGGCCAAGAAGCCTTCGCCAAGCAATGAAGCGCTGAAGAAGGAGAGGAAGCCATTTTGTGCAAGTTGGATCGTAGCTAGTCTTGATATCAGCAGGATTGCCATCATTCCATTGTCCATCGAATTACACTTCAATCTAGCACCTATTAGTAACACATCGATCTGCTTAAAACTACACGTTTCAGAGAAAGGAAGACGTATTCCCGAGATGCTCTCCAACGTCATATTCGGAACGGAGATAGGGACGACAAGAGTTTAAAAGGTTAATGAATTCTGGTAGCTTAATTTCAACTTTAATTGAAAACGAGAAGACCCAGAAGGGTAAGGCCGTTCTCAAAACCTGGGGGAAGTTACTGCATCGTCTACCGCTGTCCATTTTTGTTTATTCAAGGCCATCCATCATGCTTGTTCTGTGAACAGCGGTTCTTTGACGAGGAATTTCGCTATCGACATCTTCGAAAAGAACATTTCTTCTGTCAATTCTGTGAGAGCGAAGGGAAGCACATGAATGTATTCTTCAAGTAAGTGCATAACAATTTAACCTCTCATTATGACCCTACGTTTTAATTCAAAATGTCCGTTTTGAAGGGATCATGCTGAACTGTTGGGACATTACAAGGACAACCATTTCCTGTGCGACGTTGAGGAATGTAGGGCTATGGGGATCGCTTTCTCCAATCCCATGGATCTTAATCTCCACAGGGTATGTTGTTTTACGATAAACAAGACAAACATTCAGTGCTGGCTGGGCTGGCTGGGTTTGAGTAGATTTGGTGATAAACAAGTAGGCTTTCAGTTTATGAAGGCATTAAAAGACTTCTTTCAAATGTGTGCGAGTGAGACTGTCTTGAAATGAGAAGATCCCGACTGAATATTTGGGAATCGAACATGGCTCGTCAAATCTGTCCTGCCTGTAGTCGGTTACATCCCCGTTTTCTGCAAAACATGTCAATAAATTAATGGGTGGTATTTATTACTGGAAAACGACTTAGATGTGCTTCTTGAGACAAGTTATCAAGTAGTATCAATTAGTAGTCTATTTAGTCATTACAACTTCTTTCTAATACTGTTTATTGTTGAACAACAGCTTGTGCCTTAATTTGGTTTTAATGCTTGCCTCTTACAAATGCAATAATCTGATGATACTGATGTTGAGCATAACACAAATTTGCTTCATTTCTTAAAGAAATCAATAAAGAGCGTTCTCTATATGAAAAACTGTTAGTTCTATGGTTCGATTAGCAGGTGTAGATGATGTTCTTTGCGTTCCCCTCGCTCTTGAAGGTACAATTTTATACTGTAGAGGTCCTCCTTTTGTTATGACGTGTTTGATATATCCGCACGAAACATTATAAGAGCCGTAGATCAAGCCTCGTCTTACACGCAATTTATTTTTCGAATCTGCAAGAAAAAACAATTTTGAGGGATAGAAATGAAAGAATGAAAGGAAAAGTGTTGTGTTTTGCTTTTCAGTCGAAGGAACACGCTGGTCGACGCGCTGCTGTACCCATCGATTTCCAGTTCAATGATCGTCAACTTGCGGGGCCTTCAAGGTAGCTTTGTAGTGTGCTGCATATTCCGTGCTCGTGTTTCAGCTTCATTTCCAGGACAAGGAGAGACGGCGGTCCTCCAGCTGTTCAGAATGCACCAGCACTGCGTCGTGAAAAGATAGCTGTTGTACAGCAAGAACAGCCACAACAGCCTAGACGGTAGGCTGCTAGCAGTTTTCATCCCTTGCTTTTAATTAGTCTATTTCTTCCTTCTTGTAGGCCACCGGAAGAGTTCGTTGTCGTGCCGTCAGCACAGAGCCGAAGGCAGGCAATCCGATATAACATTGGTCCTGCTTTCGCACCTCAGAATGAAGACTTTCCAAGCCTTGGAAATGCAAGATCAGATCCAGCCATAAATGTTTGTGGCGCTTTGGTTTTGGCACGTTCTATTGAAACGTTTAGAGTAACCCTTTCGGGATTTCAGAGTTTGCGTCCTGATAACTTCCCGCGACTGAATCGGGTCAATCAGCCAGGTGCGGCAACGAACAGTGCTTCGAGATCCACAAATTCTTCACTGGATGCATACTCTGGAGCGCTTCCTTCGTCCTCTCAAAGGCCCAAACAACAGCAGTAAGTCTCGTAGTGACAAGATTAGCAGTGCTCGCAGTATGACATTCCGTAAAAGGTGCAAGGGTAATAGCGGACTTTAATCGATCTCTTTATGGGGTGTGCCACGCACTCAACGTTTGCGGCCTATTGTGGCAGAAGTTTGAGTGTCCACTGGGCTTGTACAACGTCTCCCAGTAGACAGCTATTGAACAAACTAGTGATTAGTCCTTTCGAAAGTCTCGTAGCAGTTTGCCGAGACAGGAATAATGAAAAACTAGTGAGCTGTCTAGGGTCCCCGTAATGTGAGCTTTGAATGGTGATGCGCGTGTGAGTCGACGCCTCCTTCGTCTGCGCTTCGTGGACCCTCAGTAATTTTTGCGACGGCAAGTGCTTCGACTCATCGGTCCGAGCAATGCATTAAGTTTAGCTTGATCTTCGCGATCATTTCAAATCAGCCCTTATTTGGATACGGAAGGAGTGCATGGATTCTGAACAGAGAGATGGGATTAGAGTGAATAGTCGTGATTTGCATTAAGACGAAGTTGTCGGGTATCCGCATTAGTTTTCGCCTTCCCATCATCACTGAGGAGGCTGCTAAGCGTGCGAGCCGGTGCATGCTCCTACTTCAAGGTCAATTATGCTGATAGTTTATAGCCGACTTCTACTGCTATATGAGTATATTTTTGCTTCTCAAATGATACCATCTGCTCTTGAACTGCGCCTACTCTTATCTCTACAGCGATATTTGCCATTACCCAACGACTCATTATGCTCATACGGATTAGTAGAGATGCAATAGAGCTTAAAAGAGGAATATGGGAGTTCGGACGCTTTTATTTTAGTTGTTGGATGATGACGGCTGTCGCGTGCACCTCGACCTCGAATTGATTAAAAGTTTAGATTCGGCCCAGGTAGATGTAGTCCTGTGTTCTTCCAGGATCGCTTAGCTTGTCCCAGACCTGCCTAGGGAGTATAGAACACTGAGTCGCAAGTCAACTGTCTTTTCTAAGCTAGTTCGTGGGGCGAACGAGCGCTCAAATCATCTTCGCGATATCACGTTACTTTACTTCATTATGGACTGGGACCGAGACTACGTATATAACAACGTAACACCTTGAACAACGTTGAAATAGAATGTGTGGCGCATGCAGCAGTTCCGAGGACCCTAATTCCTATTACTATTCCAAGGCAGTTCTTTTTCAGTGTTTATATCCAGCTTGTCAAATATAACTTTTTAGGCCAGCACAACCAGTGGACGAATTCCCCTCGTTGCCAGCGTCTAGAGTTCAGAGTTCGTCAAATTCGGCTTGGAACAACAAGAAGGGAAAGGTTAGTTGCATTGTCTCCGTTTTGAATGACCGTGAAATTTTTTGATTGACTTGGAATAGGTTTCTTTTTCTTCACTGTCGTACTGAGGGTGTGTTTTAGTCCGCGATTGTTGGCTGTAAGATGCCGACGAGTTCCAAAGCACCGCCACAACCAGATATTTGGCCAGACAGACCTGTTACAACACCAGCAAGAGAGATTCCACCAGAAGATTGGAAGGAGGTGGAGTACAGTTTCAGCTGTTTTATGTTGTTTTCTATTGCGCTAAGCTTAATGCGTTTTAATTTAACTAAATGGAAATCTCTTATGGTGCTCGCGTCTAGGTCAATATTAAGCATTTTGAAGTTCGGTTCATATTTAGCCAAGTAAATTGGCAGTGTTTTGCAACAAGAGGTTGTCATTCTGTTATTAGCGAACTACCATGAGCGTT
This sequence comes from Heligmosomoides polygyrus bakeri, assembly GCA_947359475.1. Classification (NCBI taxonomy): domain Eukaryota; kingdom Metazoa; phylum Nematoda; class Chromadorea; order Rhabditida; family Heligmosomidae; genus Heligmosomoides; species Heligmosomoides polygyrus. The sequence continues at coordinate 82,371,555 of OX375866.1, forward strand.
TGCATATGCAGGTGACGATTTAACGAGTCCTATCTTCTCGTTTTCATGCAAAGAAAGTAATATCTGTTCTGCGCTACGCTGTTCTAAGTTCGAAGTATGGCACATTGTGAACAGCTTCAGAGGGTAAACCATTTCTGTCAGCGTTTTGTGAACAGAAGATGGCAGAATAGTTTTTATAGGTTATACGCGAATAGATACTGGGCTCAACAAAGCATGGGAAAGTGACTGGTAAATTTGATTTCGTGTTATTTTAAGACGTTGATGGCCCACTTTTTCTGATCGTGTGGGTTACAGCATCGCCTTCATTTCTTTTGTAGCCTCGCCGCTGTCATCCAGGATGTTGTAACCATCCAAACTTGGTGACGTATACGAGAAGCTTGACTCGTTCTCAGCTTGTATTAGCCAGGTTGATTAGTTGAGCGACAGGAGGTAACGGTCCACATTGTTGAAGGTCTACTCTGAGGGTTCTTGAATTCCCGCGCAATCAATTCTAGAGCTCTTTTGTCCATCGGTTGTCTTGTCTCATGATGCGACTGGCACATAGGCGTTTACACTTACACAATTCATCCGTTGTGCTACGAAGATGAGACATTCTTCTCATGTCGGAGCTGCAAAGTCAGGCTTGATATTGAGTTCGCCGGTCGTACTTCAGAAGACATCGCTCCGCTGCTCTGCGCGTGGTCCGCTCATGCCTCTCCACCACCATCGTGATGGAGGCATGGGGGAACTATCGATTTGAAGTCTCCTTGAGAGGTTCGATGCAGCTCATGCGGCTCTTCATTTTTCTTCCAGCTCGTTTTCGTGCCCTCTATCGAAGGTTCGAGACACGTGTAACACATGGAAGGCGACGACTCTCCATCAGTGAATTGAACGCTCTCGAATTGAATCCCCTCTTCCTCGCAGTAGACTTCCTTATTAACTGTGTCGTCGCTCGGTTCTCATCCTTTGCGGTTCGTCGTATAGCTGATCACACCTCTGTTTCAATAGCAAAATTCGACGTCAGAGTTTGACGTCACCAGGAAAACGAAGATTTCGGTGACTTCTTTCATCCACCCGTATTCCTTTTTCCCAGTCAAGTGATTTGATTGCCTAATGCAACGCTACAGAAAATAGCTTCTGTAATACAGTGACTCCCTGTTGCGCTCTCTGCCAATGACGTCATCAGAGGGCGGTGATGCACCTACGTTGCTGTTGTGCTCACTTAACGGAAAGTTGATGATCTCAAAAATGGGCATTCTTCATCAGTCAGTACAACCTAACCTGGTGTAGGCATTGTTTGTTGAATGTTCTGTTACCATTAGGAGAGCCTAATGCCAGCCCAGTTCTGTTTCTCCTTTTCGATTTGGATCCTGCTGTGTAATACCTGGAAGATGTTTGTTTACGTTCAGGTTCCTACTAAACCGCGGAAGGTGGACAAGAAGGCACGACGGGTGCAGGAGAAAGCCCCAGAGAACGGTGATCACAGTGCTCCTTCTGAAGTGCAGGAGTCGAGCGGTTCGTCGCTTTCCAACTCAACTGGGGATCGTGTAGATGCGCCTTCCACAGCTGCGACTAGTGGTTTATCCAAAGTGACAGGATATTTGCCTCCAGTGAGGGAAAGAAGGAAAAACATCGAGAGTAAGAAATCTCCTGAGCCGGATGCGGATACCAAGCCGAAGGAAACAGTGCCCACTGAACATGTGGCGCCAGCGAACGAGACAACCTCAAAGATAAACGATCACTTAGCTGATGTCGAGAAGTTCGTGGAGGATTCCGCTGCGAGTGAGGCCCAGTCGAGCGAACCTGAGCCTCAGAAGTCTTCAATTTTTGACTGGGTAAGTCACCTTTCATTGATCGATGAAGCTATCGTGTGCACATGAGCATGTTCAGTCAGTTTTCTACTGCTCGGAGTGGTAGAAATGACGGACAGGCAGTGGAAACGAAGTGTCTAGCACCTCGGCGCAGTCTGGTTTATCCTAGTGAATCTGCGGCTGATTTAGATTACCACGGCACCCTCTTCGCTGTTGTCTAACCTCTCCCTAGCTAATCTGCTAGGGCCGAGGGAGACTGAAAGGAAGCTGCAGCCGATGCCACCGCCATCATCTGCTCCCAACTATGGGTCAGTGATGCAGCCTCGAACGCAGGTTACTCCAGTTGCCCATTCAAAGCAGGCTGCTCCAGTGACTTACCCAACACCGACTTTCGTGAGTTGTCGTTTCATCTGTTACATATGATATGGTTCGCCTGGCGTTTATACTTACATCGAGTCAAGCTGGACACTCTTCAAGTCATGCCGAACAGCTTCAACATCTATTAGGGGGGGGGCAAAAGTAATGAGAAAAAATGAAAAAAAAACTATCTCTTTATAACTCAATTACAACTCAACGATGCCGAGGAATGTATTTGCCATTAAGGGCAAGGACCTTGCTGCCATCGCTCAGCCAACTTCCTGATCCCATCCTTCCAGAACTGCTTGAGCCTGGTGTTGATCAACTGCTCGATATGGTTGTCAAGGACTGCTTGGGTTCTTGTGTCCCTTCCGACTAGGAAGTCCTGTAGGCTCAAGTAGTAGTGGTAGTCGCATGGAGAGATGTCCAGCGAATATGATGGGTGAGGCATGGGAACGTATCCCAGCTGGGCAAGCTTATCCGTGCTTACTTGTTCCCGATGGGGTGCGGCGTTGTCGAAAAGGAGGACCTTCTTGAAGCGCTGCGACTGAGCAAGTTCGAGTCGCAGGTCCATCTCTTCTATTTCGTTCACCATGGCCTTGGAGTCCATCGTCGTGCTTTTGGAAAACAGCTTCCAGTATAACGGTCCATGGGCGCAGATTCAAAAGCTCAGAAGGTACTTCTCGCCGTGAACATCCCGCCGAAGGAAGGTCGGTAACAAGTCACCAGGCCTCACCCAGACTCGCTGCTTGGCAGGGTTAAGGTAGAAGACGTGCTTCTCATCTTGCGTGACTATTGAGCCCAGGCTGCTCGAGGTTGGGAATTGGGGGAGATTTGCGCGACACAGGTCGACTCGTCAGACTGGGGTTTCGGCATGAGACAGGCTGGAGTTTTTGGCATGCTTCTGGAAAGGGCGGAAGTGGCAACTTCTCAGATGGGCTTCAGTAAGTAGCATACAAACATACAAATACAACAAGTACGAATTCAGACTCCAGCCACGAGATATATGGACACGGCATGGGGTGTCTCATTACTTTTGCTCCCCCCCCCCCCCCTCCCCTAATATATGAACGACTCGGATCAAACTTAAGAAGGCGATGGTTTTGTGTAAAAAATAGCTTTGGGTTTCTAGGAAAATTTCCTAGCCATTTAACAGGAATGTCCAGGAGTCGCACTCCTATCAATGTCAAAAAATTACAGTACTTTAGGTCCTGAAGTGTCTGGATTTTCCTTAATGTGCTAGAGACAATAATCTTCGGTTTTGTCGCATAAACAGATTGAGACATGCACATGGAGGTTCCTACAAATCAGAGGAGAAGCCAACTACTGACCACTCATTAATGTAGTCGATGCAGTCAGTAGTTATGGAAGGTGATTGCGCTAAAGACCGTGCCACGTGGGGGTTCGATATTCGACCTCCTCCAGCTTGTGTAATAATCCTTGCCTCATCTAATGATACTTAATCATAATAGTCTTTCATCGTTTAAAAGGATTTTTATACACATGTAGAAACTATGCAGAACCGATTCTAGAATGCAAATAGGGAGAGAGAAAACAATAGGCTTTGGATAACCTTTAGTGCAGCTTTAGTGTGCCTGAAATAAATAGACAAACAGTCATTGTAAATATGAATATAGACTATAGAAAATGATTAAAGGCCTGGTCTCGTACTTGGACCTAAAACCTATCTTCTTATCTCCTGTAATCAGTTTGGATTCCTAAAAGGAAGGTCCATCGAAACCGTCACTTTCACAGCACTGAATGACTGGGCAAAAGCTGTAGAGGAAAAGAAGCGTACAGGTGTTATATATTTTGACCTTTCTAAGGCCTTTGATAGAGTTCCACTGATGAAACTTCTGCAAAAACTGAAAATGGTGGGCGTTCACCACATGATAGTAGGCTGGATGTGAGATTTTCTCTGAGGAAGGACATACCAAGTCAAAGTAGAGGGACAGTATTCCAGTGTCTTTAAAACGTTCAGCAGAGTACCGCAAAGAGGGGTACTCTCTCCTTTGCTGTTTCTGATGCACACCTACGAACTGCCGCAAGCGGTTTCGGGGTTCGGAGTCGTTTGCAAAATGTACGCCGATGACATTAAGATTTACAAGACCATTGAGAAGACAGACGATACCATTTCTATTCAAGCAGCGGTGAACTATATAGATTCCTGGGCTGAAAGATGGGAACTACCTTTGGCAGCAGAGAAATCGCACTGCTTCATTACTGGAGAGAATCGTGCCAGTGGCAACTCTGCATCTAAACTGAGAGGTGTCACTTTGCAGTCAGTAAATAAAGTCCGTGACCTAGGTTTCTTGATATCTGGGGACTTGAGGTTTGACCTACACTACAAATCATTGGTTAAAAGGCTAACTATCGCATCTACAACCTTTTTGAGACCTTAGGAAGCAGAAACCTCATGTTCTTCTTCGAGCATATAAGACATATTAAGGCCCATCGTAGAGTGCGGAACCACCATTTTCAACCCTACAAAGAAAAAGGCATCAGACTTCTGAACAGCGTTCAAAATAGCTTTACTCGTAAGCTTATGATGAGATGCTACGGCATCAATTACTACCATATACAAAATAGTGCTGAGAGAGCCAGAATGTTGTATTTACCACGTCTTCACAGTAGAAGGAAAATATTTGATGTACTTATGTCTTTCAAAATACTAACAGGAAAGGTATCTATTAGCCCACTCTGCTTTTTCGGTTCATCTTTGACAAGATATAAAAGGGGCAAACTCTGACTCTATGTTGCGGTTGTAAAATCGCGAGCCAGAACAACTTTGTTTACCTACAGGAATGTAATGGTGTTCAACCTTGTTTTGAATGCAAATCAAGATGCCTTGGGTCTATCTCTGCGTGGTTTCAAGAATCTACTGTTGCGTTTGCAATGAATCTCATCGGATGTTTTTTTTGTACTCTTTTTATTGTACTTTATTGTCACTCCGTGGATTTTTTTTTTACAATCTACTCCTACGTGTAGCTGCGGCCCATGTCTTGAATAAATAAATGAATAAATAAATCTGTGATGCGCATGAATGCGACAGCGCCATATGACAATTTCCGTTTAGCGCTTAATTTCACTGTGGAAATCCGGTTTCTGTTAGAATTCCAGGCCACTCTAGGTGCTACATTGCACTGTCGCTTAAATCTAAAAGTTGGCTCATTCAGGACGCTATTTATCCGAAAAAACTTGAGGATGCTGTGTGTTTCAGGACGACGCACCACCGCCGGGATTCAACACAGCTCGTCCTGCCGTTAATGATCTGCTGGCCGGTCCACCTCCTGGCTTCGAAAGCGCCTATCCTGAGGAACTAGCAGCACCTCCGGGACTCGCGCCACCTCCGTCGACTTGTCAACCACTGTTTTCCATGGCTCCGCTCTTGTCGCATGCGGATCTCGCAACGAACCCTAGTTCTGCGTCGCAGAATAAACGGATTACCGACAGCGATGGCTGGGAGGTACGGGGACCTAAGCAGTGGGACAAACGGAATGGCGGGAGCGATGGCTGGGAGGTACCGGAACCTAAGCAGTGGGACTAGGTCCTTCCTGAAGTTGCCTTGTTCTCCGGGCTTTGGGGGTGATCAACTTGGTTGCTAATCGGGCTGTGTTTCTCGTCGCATTCGAAGGTTGATTGTGGCTTTCGAGTTGTGTCGCTTGTTTTCATCCAGCTGTGTTGTCAAACTGTACCCTTCGCTGCTCACTATACATAGGATCCGACGCCAATTGGGGTAATTCGGAGCCGTCTTCATTTCAAACCCCGGGGATAAATGGCTTATGTAGGCAATGGTGTTTTCGAAAGGCCAGGCTTAGGTTGTTTCTGATAGGGTTGATTTCCGCCACGCCGGATTTTTAGATGATTTAGATTTAACTGATTTTGATTGGAATTCGTATATCCTATCGCTATCGGATATCCGATACCAGACCCGGAGAAAATTATCTGGATCATACGAAAGTCCGCTGTAGAGGAAATCGCCTCTATCTGAATCACCCTATGATCCGAGCTTCTTAAAAGTGCCATTATCTGCATGACCCATTTATCCGGAGTTTCAAAAAAGTGAATCCGAATTATCCGAATCGGCATCGGCTTCAGTGTATACTGCTCACCGACGTCTAGACAGGAGTGGTGTTACGTCAGGATTTCAGGTGCTTTCCTCTCTCCCTCCGTACATCGTTGCCTTCCCTTCCATGTCGTGGGTGTAGGTTTCTGTGGTGCGTCAAGCTTATCGACTGTAGCGACCCAGATTTTTCCCTGAAGGGGTTCGTAGCTTGTGGCTGTTCCTTTATGTTACTAGTGTATTACTGGGTGGTCCGGTACAACTTTTCGGTCAGGGGTGCGTGACGGTTCCTTAAGGTGAATGCAATGCCTTTACAATGTGATTGAAAATAGGTTACTCAGTATTAATGCTTATTGTCCAAAAGTAGACCATTGATTGGTGAATCCTTGTTGCATGTACTAAGTAGATTCGTTTGTGTGTCTCAAATTATTGATAGGAAAGAATTCTATTGCTTAATGTGTTGCTCTACGTTAATAAATCCGTAGATGGACATACTAAGCCAATGCGTGTTGCTGTATTTCTTCATGACAGCTGAGGATCAGCGTGAGCGAACTGGCAATACATTTACAGGGTCGGTAGGAAGCATGGACCACAATTACTCGTTTGTAGACCATGAGAATAAACTTCCTTTTCAAGAAATTTTTTAAAGTAGTCTTGGTGGAGCAGGTCCTGTGTATCGTTGCACAAATGCCACAACGATTTTCGTGGACCGAGAACTGACGGCGTGGATTGAATGGCGACGAAAGGGACGACGTGGCCGCAAGAAGAATTGTGACACACCACATTCAGCGAGAACACGCACGCTCCAGAAAGCAGACCAACGTTGAATCCGAACGAGTACGTAGTCTTCAAGGAGGGTGACAAATGGCCTCCAGCTTGCGTAGGTCGTGGTATAGTGCTCACATTTGAATGCGCTTAGGCTATCATAGAGCCGTGGCTATACCCTCGCCTTGTGATGGAATCATCTCGTGCACGCCACTGCACAGAAATGTTTTCTTCCTTGTTCCAGTGCCTGTACCGGCTCGCACGAGAGGCCCGTTGACTCAGGCACTCTCGCGTGCTTCTCATACTCGCGATCCTCCTCGCTCGAGGGACTCGTCATATCGGTCGTTCAAGACTTCCACGAAGAAGTCCGACCAACGCGTTGGGGGGGGGGGGCGTCCTGGTGTTCTCTTGACATCCCGCGGAATCCAGTCGGTGACGGTTCTCGACCAGAGGGTGCCTGCGAAGCGCATTACGTGGCCGGTCCACCTAATTTTCGACAACTTGGCCCACGCGACAGCGTCTCTGATCTTCGAACGTCGGTGAAGCTCGGAACTCCGGAGGCCTTCTCTCACTTGCGTGAGTCGTGTCACTCCGAGCATCGTCCTCTCGATTCCACGCTGCGCGACGCTGATCGCGTGTTCATCCTGCTTTCGTATAGCCCAGGTCTCTGAGGCGTATGTTAGGGCAGGAAGAACAGTGGAGTCGAATAGGTGGGCATGGAGTCGGACGTTCTTCGTCTTCTTCGCGACTTCTTCGACGCTCTTGAAAGCTCCCAAGCCGCTCGTTTCCTCCTGCTCAACTCCGGCGCTAGGTCGTTGGCCATATTGACTTCGCGACCCAGATACACGTAGCTGGAGCATTCGGAGATGTTCGTTCCGTTGAGCGAGAATGGGGCATCAGAAACTTGTCCGTTCCTCATGAACATCGTCTTCGTAAGATTCAGCTGCAGTCCAACGTTCCCACATACACGATCGAAGTCGACCAGCATTTGCTCCGCCTGGCTCCAGTGCTCCACTGTTATGAGCACGATGTCGTTAGCGAAGCGGAGGTGGTGCAATTGCTGGCCGTCGACCTTCACTCCCATGTCTTCCCATTCTAGTTCGCGCATGACGTTTTCGAGGGTGGCACTGAAGAGCTTCGGGGATATGGTATCTTCCTGCCGAATCCCTCTCTTCACGTCGATGACGACGTCGTTGTCGAATGGTGAGATCTTGGTCGAGAATCCACTGTACAGCTCTCGAAGGGCTCTGATGTACTGAGTAAAAACACCCTGAGTGAACAGGGCTTCGACGACCGCTTCAGCCTCGACGGAGTCGAATGCCTTCTTCAGTCGATGAACGTAAGGCACAGAGGCAGCTAGCACGTTTCTTCACCGACGAGATGGCGTGTCGGATCTCGGAAGGGAGAACAGAGGGAACGACGTATCCATCCTGCGGAAGATGGCATGGGGGCAGGTGGACGTGGCTATCGAAGACATCGGAGTAGAAGTCGTGGATGACCTTCTCCATGGTCCTTCTGGAGGAGGTGAAGGTTCCGTCAGGACGTCAGAGAGCGGTCATCTTGGTCTTAAAGTTGGTGAAGCCCCAGCGGGCATTGCGATGCTCAACCCTGCCACTGCAGCTTCAGCCAGCACTTCCGCCCTTCTCTCCTTAAGATCTTCCTTTATCGCCACTCTGCATAGCTTCGCAAGCTCGGACGTCAGATGGTAGTTGCCTGAGGCTCATGCTGCTCGACGCTGGCGTATAAGCTAGAGAGTTTCCGGAGACAGACGTCTCTTGGTGGTCCTCAAGCTCTCGGCTCACTTAGCACTATCGCGGAGATGGTGCACGAAGCGGTCGTATTCCTCATCGACGTTGTCCATGACGGCATCTTCCCAAAGGCCGGCATGAGAGGTGTAGAGGTCCCAGTTGATGGTCGTTCTGGGACTCCTTTTCTTGAACTTCGCGGCCTTCTCTCCTTGGCGCGAAAAGCGGAACCTCGCGCGAAGGAGGCGGTGGTCCGATCCCGTGTAGAACTTGGGGACAACGGAGACATCGGTCAGGCAATACTTTTTTTTTCGTCACGCATGCCCCAACATCCGACTACGTCGTAGTCGGATGTTGGGGCATGCGTGACGAACACAGTCAAAGCTGACAAGGCGCCACATCGCTTCAGTCGCAGACGTCCGATTCGGATTATCAGAGACTCGTTCGAATCATTGTTCATGGCCAAGTGCGTGTTGACGAGGACACCAAGGCCGCCTACTCCTATCTGTCGCATGTTCCGAGGAACGGTTCTTCTCCGGAGTTGTAGGCGGTGTAGGGAGTGGTGTCTTCTCGTCTCGGTCAGTCCGATGACGCCGTACTTGATCTTCCTGACTTGCATCATCAGGTCCTCTACGGATGCTTCCGATGCGAGCGGGCGGGCGTTGAAAGTACTGATCGTCATCCTAGTCTTTCTCAATTTGCGCAGCCTGATTAGGCCCTGAGACTTTAGCAGCCTCCCCGTACTCGTCCTTCCCGTCGCTGCAGAAATGGGCTCCTCCGTGGTCAGGGGAATGAGGCGTTTTAGTGCTGCTGTTTGACTGGAATACACGCGGGTAGCTAGTCAGGATCTGTCTTGCGGTCGAGGAACTCCGGGCAGCCAGCCAGACTCCCTAGGGGAAGAGGCGAGAGTTCCAGGAGGCCTCGATTCGACTTACGATGTATTCCCAACACACCGAGTGAAAGCTTTTGGCTAGACCCACGTGCAGCATTCAATCTGCACAGGCGCGATCACGCCCACCCACTCTGCGCATGAATATGCCACGCCCACACAGGAGGGTTGGGGAGCGAGGACAACTTAGGAAGCCGCGCGGCGGATATGGCATCGCTGTTTCTGCTCAACTGCTAGAGTGGGTTCGGTTTCAATCAACAGATGGAAATTGTTTGATTTTGATGGTAACAGGACGACCTAATCAAAAGTGTCTGCAACTGTTCTAATTGTGAACGATTTTGTGCTCCTTCATGAACGGTAGCTTCATTTTTCGATGCTTTGCATATATCTGTGCAGTATGAACCCTCCTGGACGTTGAGGGATTTCAAATTTTACATCGCAACCGACTTAAGCACACTGCTTCAGAGGAAGGAAGAGGGAAGATGTCCGTAGATTTTTCAGTGCTCTGTGTCCTCGCTACTTAAGGATGAGGACAAAGGATAAAGGTAGGAGTTAGTCAACCATTTTGCTGGATGCGCCACGCATTTCACATCTACGTACGGCATGTCGTAGAGGCAATTCGAATGCGTATTTGGCACACGGGCACATGTAGCACAGTCGAAGGAGGTGCCTGCTGTCGCGTAAACCCGGTTTTTGGGTTTGTTTTTATCAGGTTTTTGGTTCGGATTTCAACCAAGTCTTTCATTCCTTCGGAGTCGGTGAATTAGTACCCGATTTATCTGGGAAGGATGAAGCGCTGACTTCTTCATCAGGCGGTCCCGCAAGTCATTGTGCCAAATATGCATTCAAATCGCCTGATACGCATTCTATTTTACAACCTGCCACGCATTCTACTTCACGGCATCCCGCAGAAGTAGAAAGTGTGGCAGGTTCTAAAAGGGATTGAGTAGCGCAGTTATTTATCGCTGACTTTTATCCTTTATTTGGTACAACATACAATTTGTGGTGGCCAGTCGATGGACATCTCAGCGTTTCATCTTTCGCAGATTAGTCTAGGAAGGATACGGGAATTTCCGATCCTTGATTTGGAGGAATAAAAGGCTTGTTTGGTTTCAGCGGGAAATCCGAACCAAGAGCCTTGAATCGTAATGTACGCGATAGGCGGCGCCTCCTCTCACTGTGTTACCACACTTCCAATTTTCTACACGAAATCCTAAGAAATTTCCGAATACCGATAAAAAACTCGTAAAAAATTCTTGTTGATCAAAGCCCAGCGTTTTAACCTGAGGTTTTGATTGACAATGGAGCGAGTCTCCGTGTCGGCAGGGCTCATCTATTTGCTACTCACTCGATGAAACCAATAAATTGGCAGAATGCTTAACTTGAAGGAAAGTAACGACCTTGTTTGGCCAGCGCAGTTCATCGTATGGCTCAAACAAAAACGCAAATTATTTCTACAATAGCACGTAGAAGTAGACTGCGTGGCGCATCGCACAAAGGGATTCGTTGAGGTCGCTCCTTACCCTCCTTACCCTTTTTAGCTCCCTTGTGCTTGAACTGTTCAAGAGGTCCGAAGAGTTTGGCGCAGTAAGGACCGCTATATAAGGCCGTTTTACATAGACGCAAATTGTGTGGTGAATTCTGGAAGGTTGTAATCTTATACTTTATGCGCGTGTAGCTCATTTGGAGGTGCCGGCTGTCGCGTGCACCCGATACCAGCCAGGCTCCTGGTTCGGATTTCCCGTTCAGGGCGACCAAGCCTTCCATCCCTCTGCAGTCGGTGAGTTTGTACCAGACTTGTTTACGAAAGATAAAGCGCTGACATGGTCATCATCTGGCCACAGACACTCGCTGTATCAGTCAAGTACACCCATTCAAATGACCCCACGACATCCTGTAGAAGTAGAATGGGTGGCGCATCCCGAAAGGCGTTGAGTAACACTGTCCTTTATCCTTTATTCTTTTTAATCTTACACATTGCTCTTTTGCAGAGCAAAGAGCAAAATGAAATCAACTAGGGCTTTATGGACAGGATCCCTGTAAGGCAAAGAAATGCATAATTATAGAAATACATGTACTCAGTGGCTTATTCCTCTCCTCATTAAATGCCTCATATTGCATTTCAGTTCTAATAAAGCCGGTACAGATTCCAAGCTTCATGACTGGTTGGAAAACCAATTAGACGTTAGTTGTTTGAATATGTCATTCAGTCTTATGGTATGTTCTTATGCTACAACTTGTAGGTCTAAAGCCAACCTTCGTACGCGTTCTTAATCCCTTTGGCAGAGAGAATGATTGAGTTCACTCTCAAGCAGAGGCTCGGGTTCGTGTTTTTCTGAATTCTTCGCAGAAATTGTGCATCTATAAAAGCAGAGAGGAGATAGCCAGAGAATAGCGGAAGGCCGGAAAGATGGAAACTGACGACTAGCATCATTACCTGACAGTATTAGACAGATCGAAGCTTCTAATATTGTTCAGGTAAGACGCGAGTCCGACAGAATGCACGTCGAGTGGCATGAGTTTGTGTCAACAGTGGAACATCGACCGTTGCAGTGCAGCGGTCCGGTAGCGAGGCGAAGTCCTGAAGACTGGAGCAGATGCTGAGCATTGGAGCGGCTCTACTAAGCGGGAGGGTGATGCCGTTGCCCAAGCTTCAGGGCCGCTCACGATGTAGGCACACAGAAGACGATGTTACGATGTGACCGCGACGACCCGCCCCCACAGAAATATGCAAACACTCAGAGCGTTACCGTATAGGACTCACAAGGAAATGCGGTTCATTTCTGAGGAGCGGAGCAGTGGCTGGAGACCACTCTTCAGATGGGCTGGTTGTTGTTGGGAAGAGCGACACGGAATTTTCTCCGGCTCTAATCAGTGCTTCATCGTTCGCACAGCAGCGCAGTATCCTGCGAATTCTTATTCGGAAGCCTTCAGGCCTTGGGGAATGGAGGCGCTGATTCGATGACCTTATGATGGACACGCGAAGCGTTCTGGCGGATGACAGGCACGATTCAGGAGTCGCTAGTCATTCGATGGTCTCTGGAAGAGCTGCCGAATCAGCGGTGCTAAGTAGTGATAATCAGGGATGAGAGCGAGGGGAAGGTGTCAATGTGGATCGTTATCAGCTTCAGTAGCAACCCGACATGAGCGTTTTATGACGCTGACAGACCAATCGCTCAATTCCCACGCTGCCATCGATCGTGCGTCTGATGGCTTTTGAATCCATTCGCTGTTGGGGCGTTTCATCTGAACGTCTCTGCGGGCCCCGTCGCCACAACGACACCATCGTAGCTGGCAGGATTAGAAGCGCTTGAGGCGTTTCATTCTTCCGTGCAGTGGAGGATCGTGTCTTAGACTAAGACGCGTCTGATAACCTTTGAGAGCGCATTATCAAGATTTCCGTCGCCCAGAAGCTTTGACCGGGAGGGAGGAGCAGATGGAGAAGCTGAGATCTCGTACTGCCGCTGATAGCAGCGTAGTGAAATCAGTCAATTTATTCTATTGAATGCACATGACAGCTGGACGCTTCGTAAAGAAATTGTGGAACAAGCCTTCAATTAACGAGACCGGTTCAACATTTTCTGCCCACCAAGCGCCGTTTATGTCACTCTAATAGCTGGCTAACCCGGGCTTCTGCTCTCTAAAATAAATCTAGAAAAGAGAGAAAGGCCTTATGGTTAGAGGATAAGTCTGTTCAATTACAGATCGTGAGCTATTTTTAATGTTTGTCTCCTGAAAATTTGATGATAAATAATTAAACTAAAAGCATTGCTATGTGCTGGCTCTTCAGGATTCATAAAAATAATGAATTCCAAATATAATGAAAGCCTCTAACAACTTTGGTGGACAGCTCCATAAGTCTACATCGGTGATCAAGAATTTTGGAATGTAGGATCTGAGGAATTTCAAAAAATGTTATTAGTGTTTGAATGGTCATCTAATTTTTACCCTTTTGGCATATGTACCCTAAAGAGCAGAAGAGCGAAAACCTAACGGTGGATCTAAGATTGAGGTCGGCCATTAGTTGCTCCGTGTGTCGCATGTTCAAACATTAATGAAAATGCCATTTGCATATTGCTTTGCCACTGAAAATTACATACTTTTTCATTTTTGCGACTTCCTTTTTTAAAGCTTGATTTAAAGACGCAATTTTATTGACACAAGACCGCATACAAAAAGATGAGCCGGGAAAAGTATACTAAGCGAAAGCGGAACATGAAATGCGGAACGGAAGAGCTTAAAAATGGGCGTAAACCGGAATGCGAAACGCGGAAACGGAAATGACTCAAAACTCATTACTCCGTCCAATTTCTCATGAATACACATATATCTATAATGGTAGTAATAACTGAGCTGTCGTTAACGAATTTAGGATGCAGGCAAGGTAGCATGTGAGTGTTTTCCAGCAACATATGACAATAAAAAATCCTTGTATTCGAATCATTATTAAGATTAATTTTCAAATATTACCGAATCAAAGTCAATGTAGAATCCTTCTGTATATGGAAAGAAAGTATTTTAAACACAGTGAGCCCAGTTGAAGAGTAAAATGCCAGAGATTTCGCCACTCATAACACTTAAGCGGTCTTATTGAATGTCTCAGATCCATCCCAATTGGAAGGGGGGGGGGGGGGTGCAGCGCTAAGGTTACAGTTGCATTCAGCATCCCACGAAACGACACCGTATCTCTGAGCTCGTATGGGTACCATAGTATCACTTGATAGCAACTGAAGCTCTAGACCATACTCAAAGGGGGGAGTGGAGAGGCAAGATACCGCATACCCTCCTCCGACTAGGAGGGAGCCAGTGTCCCCTATGGAAGCCAATGCTAGGAACCTAAGAGTGCTGATTTAGAATTGGTGTTCTAAACTAGGCCTATGGTTGTACGGAAAAATGATAAGCGATATTCCAGACAAGCAATTTGATTTTTGATTCAACACTTGTGAAGCCGCTGTGGCCCTACACTATTTGGTAGTTCACTGTTTCAAGAAAAGAAAAAGAATCCAATTTGGTCCTCACACTGTCTCGACATCTGGGGCCGGATTCACCAATGTCTTACAGCAATTTAGCGGAGAAAATACAGCCGAAGTTCCTGGATGCGATTTTCTCCGGTAAATTGCTGTAAGTGGTTGATGGATCTGGCCGCAGGATGCACCACCGATTGAAACCAACACAACAACAACAAAAGCGAAACATAGTTACTCTCTTTCTTCAGCTTTTATTTTGTGTTCATGAGGTGAACGAAGGCAATGCAAAACAATCAATGCATGATGAAGCATCATTTCCGCTCCGTCTTCCAGCCCAAAAGAGAGCGGAACTCGGAATGAAATAGAAGGACTAAAAACGAAAGAAAACCGGAATTCACGGAAACGGAAATTCCGCACATCCCTGATTGCGGCACACGGGGCCGTGTGCGGCGAGAGCAAACCTGCGTTTGCTTCCCTTCTCTTCAAAAACACTGCAGCTTACGATTTCTAGTGAAGTAAGATTTAAAACATCCTTCGTACGGTGACATGATTTCTCTGAAACAACCTAGCTAGAATACTCTGTTACAATGTCTGCTTCTCCTTTAACTGGCATTGCCCGCACCAGTCGAGATTTCTCTTCATAGATTGCGTTATGTTTGTCACCTCATTGCCTTTAGGGATGCACGTTGTGACTCGTGACTTCCAAATCCGACATGCAATTAGATAGTGTAGATGCAGTGTAAGGTGTTGGGCGGCGAGAATCGCTTGATCAGTGCTTTGCTCGGTCGAGGTATATAGCATGAGACATCGAGCACTCTACGTATGCGATCCTCCTGGACAAATCGACCGCTGCACTCCACAACCGGCACCTGAGCTTTCAGGGTTGAGAAGCATAAAATCTCTTTGCCACTGGTTATGCCTTCCAGTAGTAGTCTCTAAGTTACTGTTCAATCGAGTGGTAGCACACGGGAGGTGCCCATTGTCGCGAGCACCCGATTCCATGTGCGTGATTGGAATTTCCGCCCAGACCAACCAAGGCCTTCCACGCCTCGGGTCGGTAAGACGATACCAGAATCGTCTGGGGAACAATTGAACTTGTTTCATGACAGAAGCAAAACGGCGCAAAAGTCTTTTCCGTCGTGGAACCAATGGGATAAAAGTGATGGGCTGGAAAAGGAGATAGACCTCCAACATGAAAGAACTATGCAAGGCATGCGACCTTCGTTGGAAAATGCTGAAAGCAAGCCACATCTGTTATTTTATACTTAGTGCTAGAGTTCAAGTAGCCTAGGGTGTTGTCTTCAAGTTACACTTTCTCGCATTCGAAAAAAAGGTCACCTGAGACGTCATCAAGCATCGGTTGGCGACTGGAAGACCGCGTTTCTTTACTTCTGTGGAAGAAAAGCAGGTGTTTTTGAGAAAGGTTATAATGCCATACGATAATGTATTAGGCTAATGCAACAACAAATGGGAGCTGTGAAATAGGTAAATAAGAACTAGTCCGATGGGGCGTTGGAGGCATGTTCCTCCTTTTGAATTATTTTCAGGTGATGGCGATCTATTGTCAAAGCCGTGCAGTGACAAAATAGCGCAGAAGAACAAGCTTTGCGACGAAATTATAGTGTGCATTTGGAAACACGAAAAATCTACTCTACTCTGTTGAACATAAAAGTGCGCTTTCATTGCAGCAGCGTTACCTCACGTCAGCCTGAAGTTGCCTTCACAAAAATGACATGAATTGGGCTCGATGTTCTACTTCATTCTGGAGATTTTCCAGGTTTGACTGTAAAACTCTGTTAAATGCCAACTTGTTAGAGAACAAAACGCCACAAATTTTACTTTTTCGTAATTCGAGGACGCGATTTGATTGTTTCTTGGCTTATACAATGAATCGCGATGGCCAGTTCATAAACATGTTTGTGTTTTATCTCAAAGAAATCCGGTCATCCCACTGACCTTGGAGGTATGGAAGGCTTGATTGGACTGAGCGGTAAACCGGATCCAAGAACATGGAATCGGGTGCATGCGTGCGCCGGCGCCTCATCCGACTGCTCTAGCACGCGACCGTTAACTTTATGTGATGAGCTTCTCTTCTGTAACAGCTGTGAGAGGCGTTACCTGTGGCTCAGCAGATCATATGGCTTCCTTCTTGAGATGACAGCTCCCAGTTGCTTTATGGCAATTAAGTTTGTTTGGTTCAACGGTTCACTCTGCTCATGGATATGCCTGTGTCTGCTATGTCCACAAGATTGATGCCAGTAGTGTGGAGCATTCAGAATGACAACCAAGTTTTCCGCAGCTCCGAGCTTTTGTGTGAGGAGGAGGGAGAAGAGGTGCAGGCTGGTGACGAAAGGGACATCTCTTCATACGGGACGTCGGAGCGCTCAAACGGAGAATTAGGACGGTTAAGTCGCCGCTCAAGTAGTGTAAGTAGCGACCGAGCAAACACACCTCGTCTTGTAGCTCGCCGGATCGGGCGTACAAATAAGGTCAACAGCTCGCCCTCTTATAATCACAGGCAACTCTGGTCAAACACGCCGACAGTGACAGTGGCTGGCTGCACAGAGCAGCGCTGCAGCTGCCGGTTGGTACACTGCGCATCATAATTACAGCTCCATACCAAAGTTGGGCAGCATCAATCTTCCGCCAAACTTTTGAAATCTTCTGTTGCAGCCAACACACTTGCCCCAGTACGAAATTTTGGCGAAGCTCAGATATTTAGTATTTTTAAACCTTTCCAACAGCGTGTTTCAACTGCGCTGTAATTATGGAACCACTTAAGAGATCCCGTTGAAGTGAAAGGCCTCAAACAGGGCTTTTTGTTGTAGCATAAAGTTATGTATGTCTATAAAATATCAGGGTTTCGCTCCGTTTCATTAAGATATCACCTAATAGCGCGTTTGGTGGAGAAGGAATAGTACCATCTGAGAGATTAATTCTGTCTGGGGCAAGATTCGTCAACGACTTACAGCGATCTAACGGTGAAAATACTGCCGAAATTCCTGATAGCGCGGCTTATCAAGAAGCGATATCGTGGAATGTTTCACTATATCGCCTGATAAGCCGCGCTATCAGGGATTTCGGCAATGTTTTCACGGTTAGATTGCTGTAAGTCGTTGATGAATCTGGCCCCTGTTTACACCCTTGCGAACCCTACATAGTAACCAGATGCGTACGACCAAGACAAGGGTTGAAGATGTAATCGGAACAATACTTCGACAGTAATAACAAGGTGGTCTACTGCGGGTCACGACTGCGTCTAGTCCAGAAATCGGTGTGCTTATGTTAGCAGGGTGCTTTTGTAGGAAACTGAAAAGCAGCATGAAAACAGTCCTAGAAAATCAGTAATCTTTCTTCGGCAGTGTATCAGTTTCATACCCTTAGGCTCTCCACTTGGAATTTTCGCTACAAATTTGTGCGAGTTCCGCTGTGACTACCGATCCGAGTGCATGTCGCCACATGTTTTCGTCGACAAAAATCAGCTCTAACATCTACCAGGATTTATTCTAAAAGATTCTTCGTAGGCTCAGGGGCTTCGAGTGGGGCGAAGGTTTGTTTTTCAGCAGGACTGGGTGTCGGGACACGGATCAAAATCCTACTTTAAATTATTTTTAAATTTGAACACGGCCTATATCAACTGCGGAATCTTAATTACAACATGTCCTACCGTGCATATGAATTGTTTAAGGGTCCTTTCACCATTGTTTCTTAGAGCCGAGTCGCCTCAGTGTCGGTGGACATACGATAGAGAATATTCTTCCACTACGAGCTGAAAAAGCGCTTCATTCATGCGTGGATCTGTTGGCCGCCGTCTATTAAACCCTTTGCCAGCTGCGTACCAAATAAGGTCACTGAAATTTTTAACTGTGTGAGAAACTTATCAAATATTATTTTCTCTACAGCTTATGGCTTCAGCTGTTTTCGAGGAAAAAATGTATTTTTTACGGGATTATGATGCGATTAAAATCTGTTGTCGATAGAAATCTTTAAAAAATACTGGGCTTTAAATTTTGCTGAAATACCCGCACCTATGTTACTCTACACGATACGTGTGATAGCTGCCAGGAAAGGTTTGAAAAGTTCCAAACGTTTTTGGTACGGACTAGTTTTAAGGGGAACTTACTATTAGAATGAGCACGGTAAGGCTTAGGATATCACTAAAGAGGGTGGATCGTCTGAAGATTTCGCGGAAGAGAACTGGAGGCCGCAAAATTAGTACTATTTTTGAATTTTTATCAAAACATCTTACACGTAGTTTGGGCTTCATTCAAGCTAGTGATCGCATGTAGCTGAGTATTCATATTGAACTGAGCCCGTTTTCAATGTTTCGAACGCGTTGTGTGTTAATCAGCGTCTTTGGCTATCCCTCTCTGTTTCGAGCTGATTAGTTTGTAGAAAATACGTTTACCAAAAACCAAGAAACGGAAATCGAGAAGAAATAGTCAAGCACGGAATTGCTTTCAAAGTGGCATTGACTGAAAGGCATCTGAAGTCAGCAAGAACTGCCATTTTTTAAGTCAACTTGACCGTGGGCATGTACATGTATCTTCACAAAAATATATATGGGAACGGTTGAATGGTTAGCGCTGCTGCGACTGCATTGCACAACATTACCACAGGTCGACCTTAATATTTTGCAGTACCAAAATACGCTAGCGAATGAAATAGAATTCTTCGCAGTCGCCATGCTGCTCCACCCAATCTCGTTGTCTCCTGATGTACTATAAACTCTGTGTGGAAGTAGTCAATTTAACAAGAGTACCCATTTGTAAGTCATACGATGTTGCTCTGAAAGTGGTTTTCGACATTCGAGACCTTTTATTGAACATTGTCGGCTTTTTTTTGAATAACTAGGGAACTCGGAGAATTTTGATATCGTCACAAGTCCTTGGTGATAATGGCTAACTGCCGTGCATAAATATAATAATATCGTCAAAGTTTAAAGAGAAAAATCCTGAAACACTTTTGCTTGCTTACAAGGCATGTGTACGGTCCGTGATTGAGTTCGGAACAACGGATTTCAATTTTTTCAACAAAAACACGTTATCACCACGCTGCTGACATGCTGGAGAGCGTTCGAAATAATTTTACACGAAAACTCATAATGAGCTGCTATGGCGGAGTTCGGGCGCATGAAACGTAATCAGGGGAGGTGCTACATACCTGTCGCGTGCACCAGATACCAGGTTCTTAGTTCTGATTTCCCGTCCAGGCCAACAAAATCTTGCATCACTCCGGACTCCATACTTGGTACAAGAGTGTCTGCGAAGGATGAGGCAATGACTTGTTTATCTGCTGTCCACTGCAAGTTACTTTATGGGTGAAATACATTCAATTCACCTCCACGACATCCCGTAGAAGAAGAATGCGTAAAGCTTTTTAAAAGAGATTTAGTAACGCCTTCCTTTATCCCGTATTCCTTTATAGAAACTACGATATGCTTTTACTTCGCTCAAAATACAGAATGCATATGTAACATTTTTTGCAAAATTCTATGCGTTCGAGGAGAATCTCAGCAACTGCAATCGTTTCTCGTTCCAACATGCCCATTTAAACCACTACTGCCGCTGTTGCCAAAGTTATCAGCCGTTTGTATCAGGGGTTTATTGGATGGGAAGAACGTGCCCGGGGTGGGATGTGGGATGATCTTCATGATCAGGTTGAGAGTTCAAGCACCCCCTCGAGAAGGCGCGACGAAACTGGCGATCGGGTAAGGCTTTTCGCTGTTCGTTGTTCTCCATCATCGACTGCCTGTGACAGGGGCTGCTTTTTCAGGGGGACGGTGAGGAGGTACACCCGCCCTGTGCTGTGGGGCGTGCGATCTTCCTCTCATCCCCCTCGCTCACCCACCCCTAATCCCTAGGCTTCACCAAGAGTCTAACGGCTGCCTTACGAAACCTTTGGCACGCAAAACAGAAGTTTCCGGTACGCAGAACAGCGGCTGTATCTCCTGACGTCACGCCCCCACCAGGGGCGGGTGTGCCTCCTGTCGCGCTGCCGCATTTTCAGTTGCTTTTTTCAACTAATGTGGCGAAAGAAAGTGAAAAGCGTCGTTCCTGCTCCGCTCGTGAGGTGGCGAAGCATGAGTTAACG
Source organism: Heligmosomoides polygyrus bakeri (assembly GCA_947359475.1). Taxonomy (NCBI): domain Eukaryota; kingdom Metazoa; phylum Nematoda; class Chromadorea; order Rhabditida; family Heligmosomidae; genus Heligmosomoides; species Heligmosomoides polygyrus. The sequence continues at coordinate 82,392,224 of OX375866.1, forward strand.
ATGACTTGCTTCTCGTCGGAAGCTTTTATGTTGAGACCGGAGCACAAGTTGGTTGCTAGAACGTGATAGAGATCAGATCAGAGAAGTGCGTTCTTTTCTCTCAAATGCAACTGGGAAGGCTGGGAAGCTGGGTAGAATATGCTTCGCCATTTAGATGGTGTAGTAGGGAAGTTCAAAGTTTGCACGGATTCTGTTCACAACGGTTTCCCAGGTAGCCGCGACTTTACCTGACAGTCCGCTAAAAAAGGCAGCAGTGAGCGAATATCTACGCTCTAGTTTCTATTAAACATTGCATTCAAAGAATCGAAAGCTCGCTATTCAGATTACGTCTCAAGATTAAGAGAACGGAATGCATGACGAGCGAAGTTGACAACAAGGTCTCAATCACAGTGGACGGCGTCGAACTGTCCAGAAACTGATGTTTCAAGCACACGGGCTCAACTATTACCAGCGAGGTGTGCCTCGCGAAATCGTCCAAGACATGGCTCTGGTTGAGTAGAGAGGAAACGGAATGTCAGCTGTAAACTGCTGTGGAAGGTTTCGCAAACTAGTTAGACACCAGGTGCTATATGGATCAGAATGCTGACTTGCGATGAAAGCAGACAACGGTAGAAGTGTCATGAAGTGGAATACGTTGGGTTGGGACGTTGACATTACGTGAATGGATAGCATCCGTAGTTATGATATACAGCAATGCTTTCGCATCGTTCTCGTTCAACACCCAGAACGGTTCGATGACATTCTGAGTGCTAGCGAAGAGCTCGCTGTGAAAGCGTACTACAGGTAGTACGCTTTCACAGCGAAAAAGTAATTCATGGTAATTCATGGTAGGAGTGGCTGCAGAAGAAAAAACAAATGCTGGGCTGACGGCCTGAAGGCAGTTCCCTAACATACGGCTGCGAAACTAAATAAATGCCGGTTGAATTCTAGGCAATTGGATGCTGTCACGTTGTATAGAACAGACGCTCAAGGCTAACAGAGTGAGTAGAAAAGAAAGCATTCAAAGGTCGTTGTGTATCCGCGAGCGTCAAAAGCGCCGGCTTGGCTTTTGGCAGCTGAATGTGAAACAAATGTAACTTTTAAAAAAGTACGATTAATCACTGAGCAAAGAAAAACCACGGTTAAGTAGTAGACAGATTGGACGGTGTTTCTCGCCCTCAGACTGAAATAAGTCTGAGATTGTCTTTCTAACGAGTCCGATACTTAGCTGAATATATTACAATTTCTAGTCAGATTGGACACTCCACATCAAATAGGACACTCTTCTAAATAGGCATGACGATTTTAAAGTCAAACTGACTGATCTTCGAAATCAAAACGAGTGTCTTCCAAATTAAACTACATAGATTCTCCATGAAAGTTAGAAAAAAATGTTGTTGAAGGAAAATTGAGTATGACTTTCTTTGAAGTTTTATTCCATCTACCCTATAAGTTAGCACATTGTTTAAAAATTTCAAAAATTCTACTCTGGGAAAAATTAGTGGTTTAAGGCTCGTTTCAAATAGCAGGAAGGCGGCCAGTCAGTCAGATAGAATCGCAACTAGCTTTTCTTGTGCATGGCGTCATCTATTCTTTTATTTCACTAATTGATTGCTGCCTTGGTGCGTTCTACAACGAATTTTAATTGTTTTAAATTTTATTTCAAAAATTGATTTTTTAAATAAAACCATTACACTTATTTGGGCAGTTGAATTTTAAAAATTTTAAAGAAAGATATACCAAATTTTCCTTAATCGAAAATTGTTCTAAACAACTTGGGTTGTCTGTGGTCTAACCTGTACGTTTCGATTTGGAGGACGTTCAATTTAATATTCGAGACATTAGATTTGTTTAAGAGGTGTCGAATTTGACGTGAAAAGGGTCCAATTTGATTTGAAAAGTGTCCATTGACGTGAAAATGGTGTGTATATTTACCTTCGAAAGACAATATTTGTGGCGTTCGCCTGGTCTCTAAGGCTACACATTTTGACAATGAAGTAGCGGTATTGAGTCACTGAACCATTCTGAGACCCTCCATTGCAGTCGCTGATCGACGCTTCCCTCGATGGTTCTCAAAATGATGGGCAGGAGCTACTTCAGAATGTTTATAGGCGCACTTACAGTTTATACATCCACTATTCACATTTGAGAGTGGTAAATCCTTCCATATTGCCTACGGTCGTTCAGGCATACGCTCCAGACACCTGAAGGCTTCGTTTCCTTGCCCTTGTTGTCTTCTCGCATGCAACATCGACAGTGTTGACTAGATTGTGAACGGTCAAGTTGTCAGAAAACTTGGCTAATTAAACTGAAAACATCAACCCATCGATTTAAGTAGGTAGAAGGCATCATCTCATGATAGTCATCCTCCACACTCTTATCGCTTGCATATGACGCATCCTCTAGGTAACACTCAATCGTCACGGATAAACTCCATTACATAGTGGTGGGAAATAGTCCTCACAACTGATCCTTTGAATGAAATGGGGTATAAAAATAATTTACTGTTAAAGCACCTTCTTATTCAGAAGTCCTAGAGTGGATGGTGTATATATAATAATCGTGGAACATTTCCTGGCATGCCGCACGATTCTTACCAATAGTTAATTCTTTCAATGTTGAGCGATGTGTTGCTTCTGATTAGGAAAATTGCCAGATGTCTCAAATTTGTTCACGAAGAAAACCTCTATATTTAACTTTCGAAGGCACAATACTTCTATGTAAAAGAATTTTAGGGGAGACATCGTACATAGATCTGTTTTGCCAACATTTGTGTGCGCACGTATAGGCATTTCAGCACCATAATGGGAGCAGTAAGTAGATTGTGAATGCAAGCTCCAGTTCAAGATGTCGTGCTGTTTCGAACGCCGAGATCTTCAAAAAATTTGTTGAAGATTGATGAAACGGAGCACTGTTGCGGAGAAAGTATGTCGTTATAGATAGACGAGAGGTGTCCTCCTTTCCTCAGTGACTGCAATTATAGTTCATTAGATGACTGCTGCCGAATGCAACACTGTGAGGAGTACAGGTGTGGTGTGTAATAGTTGCACTCCACTCTCCTTCTTTTAAGTTACGTCGTTTCCAGTCCTAAGGTGCACTTCTTTAAAGACTTGTAATTCCTCTTCTATGTACATCTATGTGTCTCTACATATATTAGGTTGTAACGAATTAAATGGCACTGGCTCGCGCCATTTTTTGGCGCGTCTTTACGCGTTTGATCAAGAACAAACCGTAACATGTGGCATATCATTTAGAAGCGCAAACTTTGCTCTACTGGCGAGTACCAAATTTTCTATGTAAAAGTGGGAAAACTTCAGAGTTTTATTGACTTTTTTGCAGATGGACAAAAGGATAATCCGAGGCATTTACTTGTATGAATTCAAGCTGGGCACTACAACTAAGGAGGCGGACGAGGAGATCAACGCCGCATTCGGTCAAGGATGTTCCACAATTCGGACGGCGTATCGTTGGTATCAGAAGTTCCGGAATGGAGATGAGAGCTTGGAAGAACATGAAGGTCGTGGGAGGCATAGTGATGTTGATGAGGACAAGCTGAGAGACGTGGTAGAGGAGGATCCACACAAAGGTACCAGGGAGATAGCGAAGGTTCTTGGCGTCAGTCACAACACAAAAGCTGGAAAGATGCGTGCCTCACGAGCTGTCTGAGGAGCAAAGAAACCGACGATATGAGATCTCGTCCGCACTGCTTCTACGGAACGAAACGGACCCATTCCTTGATCGCATCGTAACCTGTGACGAGAAATGATAATGTACGACAACAGGCGACGATCGGCACAGTGAATGGACAGCGATGAGAGCCCCAAGGTTTTTGCGAAGCCGGAATTGCACCAAAATAAAGTAATGGTGACAGTATGGTGGTGTTCGCTGGGAATTATTCACCACAGCTTCCTCCCTCCCGGTGAATCCATCACAGCAGAGAAGTACTGCATTGAAATTGAAGAAATGATGAAAAAGTTGAAGGATATCCGGCCGGCCTTGGTGAACCGAAGGTGAGGTCTCCTTCTGCGCGACAATGCTCGTCCCCATGTAGCACGAATGACGTTGCAGAAATCGAATGAGCTGAGCATTGAAACTCTACCACATCCTCCGTTTTCTCCCGACCTCTCCCCAACAGACTACCATTTCTTCAAGCATCTTGGCGACTTCTTGGTAGGGAAAATATTCAAATACCAATAGGATGCCGAAAGTGCCTTCGAAGATTTCGTCAATTCCAGAACTTCTGATTTTTATGCTACTGGGATAAAAAAGCCTGTGTCACGTTGGCAAAGATGTGTAGAATCAGAAGGTTTTTATTTCGATTAATAAACTTGCCTACAAGCCGAGATATTAACTGTTTAATTTTACAGTGGTTCAGTGCCATTTATTTCGTTACAACCTAATAATTTTCATTTATTTCTATTTTCTGATTTTTTTACTCCATGAGTATTCATTTTGTTTTATCTTGTCCATCATTGATAAAAAACTTGAGGTGAAGATATAATTGTAAGTTTCTTTCACGTTTCAATTCATGTTTTCCAAAATCGCTTCTTTCTGTCGTGACACCAACTTCAGAAGCACTTCATTAAAGGATTATTCAGCAAATCAAGTAATATACAAGTATACTGCAACATATCTAGAAATATAATATACTGTAACATATCCAGACGCCGTTTTGAACTGAACTGAACTGTGTATCGAAATGCGATAGCGCACATGAACAGGCACCTACGCACAATCAGCGTGGTGACTGAACCCGCCTTCCACTCAACCCTAGACTCGAACGTGCTGCAGCTAGGCCTTGGCCGACGATCGGACGGCCTGCTGCTTGTGACTGCCAGCCGCCTCGTGGATTCTGTTCATTCGTCGGCGCTGATGGTAGTAGATGGGCATGATGAGGTACTTGAGGATCGACCACGGGAACAGGTGCATTAGGAGCATCTGGAATGAAATCGCTTGAAACTACGAAAACTACGCAATTGGCTTTATTCCTTGATCCTTTTTAGGTCAAACTTCTCATTTCATTTCAACTTCTGGATTTTTGAAGTCTGATTGAGCGAAGTTAAAGGCCTCTACGATATTACTAGTTCGATGATGTAGTGGTTAGTGCTCTCAGAACGGGTGCTGATGCTACTTTCCAACGCCATGGAAGGAGCACACAACAAAAGCTCATCTGAACTTAACGACGAAGCGAACCTTTTCATCACGACTCCTCCTTTATTAGAAGTATTTTTCTCTTTCCTTCTTTACTCTTTTTCCACTACTCTACGTTTTCTGTAATTTTTCTTGTACTCGGTTCACTGCTCTTAACGTCTCCTCGTTCTTTTCCCCCTTATTTCTTTTCATTCATTCTGTCCACCTGCTGACCTACGCAAGCTTTTGCTTAAGTTTCAAGTTCAAACTTACTTCCTAACATCCATGTAGAATACGTAGCTCGTCCCGCAAAAGCATTGATTACGCCGAACTTTATCCATCATATTTTTTGTTACCCCTGACATCCAACAGTGTGTGAGCCGTTTCACTTCTCATTGTGTTGCTTGAAGCGTTTCAGCACATAGGTAACTAACATAGTATACACCATTTTCATGTGGAACTGGCCACTGTTCAAATCAATTTGGACACTTCAAAATTTAAACGTCTCAGCTCTGTTCTTCGAGAATTTTCTAAGGCTATTGAACTTCGGAGGACTTTACACATCCCGGTTCTTACAGGGATGCGCTGCAGCACAATATGTAACAGCATAGCTTACTTAGTAGTACCTTTCTCATTCGTTACGCTAGGAATATAATGATTCGTTAAAAACGCAAACGGAATCTGTTTCACTTTTAAGAGCCCCATAGCATCCAACAAGACTTTTCGCCATTTCAATCTGTTGTTAGTTTGGTAATTTTTTGAAGTAAAAATGATCCCTCCATTGAGAAGTGCTTTTGAAGTGCTTTTTTACCTCAGAAATGCTATAGAATATCCCAGGAAAAGCAAGCTACGCAGTGGCTAATTGCTTTTTCAAATCAAACTGGACACTCTTCTAAGCTAGTTTTAGACCTTCGGAATCAAAGCGAACTCTTCCACATCAAAATGACCTTTAGGCAGGTAAAATCGCTTACTCACTAAGATACCTAGAATAATTTCTTGTTCACGAAATATTTGGTAGAACTTTGTTTCAAATTTTTTAGTTCAGCTGCCCTCAAGATTTTTAATAATTTTATAAAAAAATTATTTTCAAGGGAAAACAATAAATTACGTTTTGTTTTAAAGCGCAGCAAGGCAGCAATCATCTAGTGCATTAAAAGACTGGATCGCGCCATGCACTCGGAAAGCGACTCGCGATGTTCATTTGATTGATAATCTAAACACTGCTTACATGCAGCAAGAATGTTAGGATATGTATGTTTTTACCATTGTTTATGTTTCACCATTTGCAGGTGTGAGACTAAATGCAAACAGAAATTTTGTTATCAATCGAGTAAAAATCGCGGAGTTTTGGATGGGGGCATGACGCAATCTCTGTTTTGGCAATATAAAATGGTCACATTCCTGCCCAAAAAATATTATAACATTTTTGTAGAGTCTTTACTTTAATGTTGTAGAAGCTCGTTTCGGTTTAGTAGTGTTCTTTTTGATTTGAAAAGTCTTAGGTTAGCTTAGAAGAGTGTCGAATTTGACGTGAAAAGTGTCCACTTTGATTTGACAAGTTTCCAATTCGACGTGAAAATGCCGTATAAAGTCATGTTCTTATGCCTGATTAGAAACAAGAATATTGCTTATAAATACAGCAAATTTAATACACTGAACTAGACAATTTGTAAAAGAAATCTTGAGAATGGACTTGTTTATTAAATTTATATTCTTTTCGATGTAGCCCAATATTTGGTCAAAAACAACAAGTCTGCTTTCCCACCTTCTTTTTGATCTCTCCACAGCATAAAATGCGAAACCCGCAGTTAGTTCGCAACACTCCCACTCTACTGCAGTGGACTGCCTGTTCATCTTTCATAGGCGAAACAGGCTTAATCTCATTATTTCCTTTTTATAACCCACTTACATAAGGAGATCCTACTAAATATAAATTAGTTAGGGGTTGTCCGTCTGTCTGAAGCCTTTCAAAGACGTCGTTTACCATTTTCACGTCGAATTGGACACTTTTCGCACCAAATTGTACACTCTTCTGAGCTACTCTAAGACCTTCGAAATCAAACCGAACTCTTCCAAATCAAAGTGAGCTTCTCCTACATTAAATTAGGGTTTTCTCCAAAAATGTTCGAATAATTTTTTATTCAAGGAAAATCTTAGCATAACTTTCTTTGAAGTTTTAATTTACTTCCCAATAAGAAAACACATCGTTTGAAACTTTATAAGAATTTTATAAGAACTTTATAAGAAGAAGAAAAACAATGATTTAAAACTTGTTTTGAAAAGCAGGAAGGCGTCTATTGTATATTGCCAAAATGAAGATTGCGTGACACCCCCGTCCGTAACTCCTCGATTTTTTTCGATTGATAGCAAAATTTCTGTTTGCATGTAGTCTTACACCAGCAAACGGCGCAACATAAACGATTGTAAAAAACACATATCCTAACTTTCTTGCTGTATGTAAACAGTATTTACGCTATCAATCAAATAAACGTTGCGGTTTGTTTTTCGAGTACATGGCGCGATCCAGTAGTTTATGTAGTACTTGATTGCTGCCTTGTTGCGTTTCAAAACAAATTCTATTTACTATTTATTCTCGAAAAATAAAATTTTTATAAAATTATCACGCTTGTTTGGGCAGCTGAACTAAACAATTTCAAAGAAAGTACTACTAAATTCTTCTTGAACAAAAAATTATTCTAACTGTCTTAGTGAGTCTGTAGTTTGACCTGCCTGAAAGTTGTTTCGATTTAGAAGAGTTCGCTTTGATTTGAAAAGTCTTAAAGCTAGCTTAGAAGAGTGTCCTATTTGACGTGAAAAAAGTCTAATTTGATTTGAAAAGTGTCCATTTCGACGTGAAAGTGGTATATTTACGGTCATTGAATATTTTAGTGTCGACATTGTTTGAGGCATTGTGTATCGTCTACAGCAACAACGGGTTAGAGTGAAGGTCAATTACGCTACAGGTACAATGCCCCGCAATGACGTAACGCCTGTGTTCCTTCGTGAAAACCTACTCTCTCTCATGAAACCAGTTTCGATTCCAGCGGTTAAGTCCAAAGTTCGCTCTGGTTCGGCAGATAACACACCTTCGTTCGCTGAAAGAGACAACACACCGACCTGAATTTCGTGGTTGAAACAACCGCTCGTCCTTTTCGTCAGCCCAATGGAGCCCACAGCCTCCTTCACGAACTTCTCCGGTGTGACGACGAACAACGATCCCTTCTGAAAATATCCGCGATACTCTTAGATCACTGGTGGGCGATCACACCCAAGGTGGAGTTATCGCCTTTACTGGATCTCCGGAACGCATCCCTGGAGAAGAAACAGGGTCGACCAAGATGCGTATCTTGAACAGCGGCTGGGTAACAGCAGAGCTGCGATAGGATCACACCCACATTAGCCCCTTCCTGATAACGAAGGCGTAGGTTACCCCTTACACTAACCTCGTAGTAAACCATCTTGGTGGCGATCAGAGCTGGCGTAAGGCATTGCACTGAAATCGTGTCGTACTCCCGGTCGATCGCTTCGCTCAGAAATGACATCACAGCCTGAAAACACACTAGATGGATGGATGACATGGAAGATGATGGCCGAAATGCTCATTGGCCAGTCGCAGATAGTGCGCTGCCACTGCAAACCAGTTTGAAGAGGGTTTTGCATTTCTAGGTATTTAGGGCTAGAAGAAGTTCACAGAAGAAACAGCGACTCAGCAAAGGTATTCGGCAGCCACCAATCGGCAGGGCAGCGAACGCGGTAGACTATTAGGTTGGATCGCAAATGAATACGAATTCTGTTATTCCGCGCTCAATGCTGTCACAGATGTTTGACTTGAAAGTAGATAACCCGGTGACCGAAGGTACGCTCACATACAACCCAAGTAAGCATCTTGGAATCAATCAGATTACGCGTAGGGAACGATGAGAAGACGTCTTCCAGTAACTGGTAGAAGATCGTGCTTAGTCCTTCAGAGTGTCAATGCCCTCAATCCCTCGTTGGATGTTGAGCTGCTGCTAGTCTGGCCTAGGAACAGCAAAGCTTTCTGAGGACTTGCAGGCCCGTGTGCGTCAGAGCCGTGTATGCGTAGCAGTTGCGATCAGGCTTGAATTCCCTGACTTCATAATCCTCTTCTTAACAGTCAAGTACGATGCTCGGTCTTTTTCATCCGCTTACACCCTAGTCTATACAACGGAGATAACAGAAGAAGATCCTGAAACAGTTGATCTGGTTGCAAGTGAGCGCTGTCGCAGTAATCAGAGCCCATTAGTGTTGCAGTGAGCGAACACTACAGATCTCGTCGGTCAGCAAGGCGCTTTCCCGCATCGGAACCAGTTCATGCTTCCAGTTCGTCGGCTGAGATTCCAAGATACGACGCCGTGACTGGTCCATCTATGCTGCTTACTCTGACTTACTGGTTAGCGTGACACTACATAGTGTGCGAACAGAGTAAACGGAAAGAAGACTAAGGTAAGGTACAGGTAAGGAAAAGCAGCAGCGAGCAAAAACCCCTAGGACATCAAAGCAGTATCGGGTGCTTCCTATAGGTCGCACCAAAAGATGCAGAAATTTAAATGCTTATGAATTTTCCCACATTCTTTAAGTTTTAATCCGCAAAATGATAGAAATTTTCAGTGCTATAAAAAAAGAATTGCAGTTTTGAATACCCATAAGATATGCAAGGTAGAAGGATTAAAATAATAAATGTAGCTCGAAACGAGATCTAGAAAACAGCTACTAAATTAGTACAGAAGGAACCGCCAAAAAAGTTGCCAAACAAAGTATTCCACCCATCCAATCGGTAACCCAAATAACGCGTCCTCAAATTTACAAAAAAAAAAAACGAAAAGTTCACATTTGGAAGCTATGGCTTTATTCTGCTTAACATACAAGCATGTCACTTCCGCATCCTTGTTATTCCGAATTTCTCTAGGAAGCTTTCAGAGGGGATATTTCACCGTGTGCGTGCATGATGTAGTGGTTGTGTTCCAACAGTTCATGAGTTCTGCCTGCTCAAACACAACTAAAAATCATTTCTTGCTTCCTACTTCTGCAGATGGTAGCTTTACATTGACTGAAACGATTAACACTACACGAATTTAAGATAATTTGAAGTTAGAAGTCGAAAAGCGGTGGAAACTATCGGTTCGACCTAATATAAGGCGACTTTTTTGGGTTTTGGTAGGTACTTGGAAGCCGTGTGCTTGCATCGCATCAGAGAACGATTTCGAGACGGGCAAGTTAAATGAGTCGAAAACCACTCTCCAAAAAGGTTAGATTAGACTTAGAAGGTCAGACTTTTTTGCCCAAGGACAATTTTTTTAATGATTTCTTTGAAATAAAAAGTATGTATTGGGTAAATAAGTAGACAAAGTGTTCACTTAGCTAGCCAACAAGTGAACATTTTGTTTGACATTTTTTTAAAGCTTTTTTTTGTAGAAAAATAATAGTTTATAGCGTGTTTTAAAGAACAGGAGAGCGGCAATTTTTTGGTGAGAAGAAAAGATTGTGCTATACAATCGTCCTTCATTTGATTGATGACAAAATTGCTGTCTACATGGAGTTTCACAACTGTAAGCGATAGAACAAAAGTAATTGCAAAGAACACACATAGCCGCACTTTGATGCTTCATGTAAGTATGCATTTACACTATCAATCGAATAAAAATCGCGACGAGCTTTTCGGTTGCATGGCGAAATCTGGTCTTTTAATGTACTAAATGATTGCTTGCTTGTTGTGCCTTGAAATGCAGCTTAAATTATTATTTTTCTCAAAAGGTAAACATTTTAAAAAATTACTACACCCAGTCGGACAGCTGTACTAAAAATTTCAAAGTTATTCCAAATTTTCCTTGAACAAGAAATTATTTTAATCCTCTTGGAGAGTATGTAATTTAGCCTGTAAGAAGCTCGTTTTTATTTGAAACACGTTCAAATTTATTTCAAAATTCTTAGGCTAGCTTAGAAGAGTGCCCATTTTTACGTGAAAAATGTTCAGTTTGATTTGAAAAGTGTCCATTTCGACGTGAAAATGGGATGATATTCTACCCTGTAATTTCAGGACAGATACGATAGCCATAATGTCAGACATGTAGCAACCAACGTAGCATCGAGTTCAGGCAACACTTGCAGACGAAATCAATCACACCAGCTACCAGCTACCAGTTACCAGTTAACCAGCTTTGAGCCGTTCAGTGAAACCCTTACATATTCCCTTCATTATGAAGCGGCGACAAAAACCTGTCATACCTTAGAAGCCGAATAGGAGGCCAGAAGTGGAATTGGTCGATATCCCTGGGAAGAAGAGAGCACAACGATCTGGCCACCTCCGGATTTCTCCATCGCCGGAAGAACGATGGACAGGAACTGTAATGGTGAATCACATAAGGGATTCTCTCCTTGGCTAGGTGGTCAAAGCCCTCCAAGCAGCTCACCTCTGCGGCTCCGAGTCCGTTCACTTTCAGAATTTGTCGATCAGCCTCGGGATTGTCACCGTAGCGTTCAAGGTTCTCTCTTCCCACGCCAACACTGTTCACTGGAAAAGTGGAAGTTAGGAAATCTCCGAAATCTAGCGATCTGGAGCACTCACCAACGAATCCGACGTCGATGTCGGAGATGTACTGGCGCAGCTGTTCGAAGTCATCCTTGGCGAAGTCGAACAGATATGTCTTTACGCGGCATCCATATGTTAGCTCTGGAAGATGAGCACGAAGTCAGCTTGCACAGGCTTTAAAAGGCTCCCATTTATTTACGACATTTTCATGTAGGTGCCGCGGTAAGCTGAACGCTTCTCATTTTGATTCTTTTTTGCTGGACTTGGCTCTACTTCGATGCTGATTGATGTGGGACCTATCCTGCTGAGCAGAGCACTTCACTTGTGATTAACTTTTTTATAACCGACAGTAATATTGGAAGCGAATTTTTTTTCAACAGAGGCTACACAATGTATTAGCATACAAGAGAAACTTTCTATGCAACTTTCTGCAGGGAATGAGCCATTTGCTTTGTGTTCCTTTCGCTTTAGCTAGACTAGATCCAAGGTGTGTCTACTGCGAGTTTCAATATGCTCTACAAAAGCTATGCCAAGCTAATAATAAGCAGCTGAAAGAGGAAGACTCCGGAGTTCCAAGCGAAGTTACATCAGAGACGCTGTCGCATGGTCCAAGCCGTCCAAAACTAGGGGGGGGGGGGGGGCGGCCACGTAATGCGCTTGCAGACACCCGCTAGACGAGAGCCGTCACCGACTGGGTTCCGCGGGATGTGCTGGTGGACTCCTTCTTGAAAGCCCTGAATAAGCGACATGAGCTCTCCGTGTCCCTCGAAGGAGGATGATCGATTGGAGCACTCTGGCACGCGACAGGGACGAATGGAGAGTTGCTGGCGCCCGCTCGAGGAAGTCCAGCAATCAACGGGAAGATAAGGAGATACAGGTGATACTAAAATGAAGTCGTTAAAGTCCGTCAAGACTGATAACGTACACAATTACACGGCATACTCCTGATGCAAGAAATCGAGTAATGTCATAGCAATTCCTTGCAATGCCACAGAAGACACCATAAGGATTGGAAAAAGGGCGCAGAAGGCGCGTTATCCGCGTTCTTTCTGTTCTTCTGCCGTAGCCGTCTTGGTTTTTATCCGCTTTGAAAAGTTCGTACACCATCGTGGTCACCCCGTCGACAACAACCGTAGTGACGTGTTGATCTTCTTACTGTGCCTGAGGGTGATCCAGCAAGCTTGGGAAAGAGATGACGTTTAAAAGACTAGCGCGCAGGATCAAGTTGCGTTTATGCAAGCTCCTTCCAATTCGCCCTATTTGCTAAATTGATCCTTTGTAACTGAAGAAGAAAAGGAATTAGTGCGCTACGCTTTCAAGTCTGACAGCATTTAATGGAAATGGAAGAGGCTCAGGCTCACCTATTCAATGTTCGGGTCCCCCCCCCCAGACCGAACAAGAGGTCCATATCTCCGGGTTGGTGTATTGCTACCACAGGAAGGCCAAGCATTAATTTACCCATCGGTTGTACACCGCAAGTCACTGTATAGACCAAACACGCATTGAAATTGCATTAAATCCATAGAAATAGAAGACGTGGCGCACCCCACAAAAGCATTGATCAGTGTCGACTTTAAGGACAAAATTATTGTCACCATCATTAGTCACTGCGTTTTTAATGCGACACTTGCTCTAGCTCCACAAAAGCAAGCAGCAAACAATATCGTGGAGGCAATTTGAGTGTGTAGCTGCTCTATAGAAGGATTCAATGAGATTACTACGCTGGTGGTGGGACGTTCAACTAACAAAAATTGGCGACATTTCAAGTGCCGTCTGCAGTCCCTCATAGCGAGCAAAGGGAGACCATTTCTTGGTAAATATGTACTGCACTACTTTGTGCACATTAGATGTGCATGTAGGTGAAGATATTGTTTTGAAAAAGACTCAAGTTTAGGTACTCAGTGGTGATGCGACTTAGCACTAACACTTTGTTGACGTCGCCGCACTACCCGGCAAGCGAGCACTCTAGAAAAACCTGATTTTTGACTCAATGTCACCAGAAAATGGAGCATTTGTTGAAGGACGCCCTACCGAGACTCGTTTTGACGTCACTGAGTTTCGTCTGATTTCTGCCGATCAGCACGAATTTCCTCAGACCTCTTCTGGCTAACTCGAACGTGTACGCCTTTCCAATGCCGTCGGTACCGCCAGTGACAACTGTAGAGAGAGATTCATAAATCTGTACAATCAAAGAAGTCGGACGAGACACCTACCTGTCCATCGATTCAAGTACTGCGCAAGATTCGGCGAATAGAACAGGGGCGCGATCAGGTAGATGAAGATGGCGTGGAGCAGCGCCGCGACAGTTCTAAATCATCCGCTCTCAAAGAACACTCAGCTCTTCAAATGGCCCATCTCTTGGAAAACGTTTCAGCCTTTTCCATTTTATCAATACCCATATTCAGTTTCAGAGTTCCAGCCCATCCTTATATTCCTGCTTGAGCTATATTAAGATCTTTGAGAGCAAACAGTAACGTGTAAATTCGAATCTTACACAAATTCAGTTCACTATTCTTATTTTTACTATGCTCCATTTCGACGGAGTATAATCGTCTACGCATTCATTATGTACTTGCATTTGTCTTAACACTTTTTTAACGCTTAGAAGAGACAATTGCAATGACATGATGGGGAAAGATGAAAAAATGAAAAAAGAAGAAGAAAAAAGAAAGAAAAAAGAAAAAAGTGATGCGCTTTAGAACCGGTCTTTGACCCTTGAACATGCAGGCACAGTGTGTACGTTTTTTGTTGCTGATAAAATCATCACATTTGGCAAGTACAGGGCATAATGGCTGGTTCAAACTGGTATTTTCTCCTTCAGCGAAGTTTTGATTAATGACCAATGGCGCTTTATCTATGAAAACAATTATGCAAAGCGATGGAGAACACTTCGCATAATCCAAAGAAATTCTTTGACGCATTAAACGAACTGCTTCGGATACCAAAAAACGATTCTTATGTTTGGCGAATAGAGCGGCTCTGAATTCAATTATATGCAGAAAGTGCTGGGCATTCGTTATCACAAGGAAGAACGAAGGTGTTTCTTAGAAGGCGCGCGGCAGCGCAGTCTGAAGAGGCACCGAAGGTGTCACGTGCACCCAATTCCAGGTTCCTGTCTCGGGTTTGCTACCAGGTCAATCAAGCTTTTTATCACTCCGGGACCCGTGAATTATTACCGGAACTTTATGGGAAGGAAAGAATATCGACTTGATCTGTTCAACGGCTGGCCACTGCAATTCATGCTAAAGACCAAATAATAGCAATACAATAGCATTCCAATTCTTCCAACGGCATCACGTATGTATGTAGAAATATGTAGTATGCGTGGCGCATCCCTAAAGGGACTGAATAACACCGTACTTTGTTTTTTATCCTTAGTTCTTCACAGAAGCATTTATGCTAGTGATACAGAAACAACAACTTGTCTCGCATCGCTCTGGCATTAGTGGAACATCGAAGAGTTCAAGGTTGAAGCCTTAGGTAAAATATGCAAGTAAGCGTGCTGAAAGTCTAACCAGCGCAGGCGCAATGGAAGTAATCACACTTGGCAGATTTTAACCGCAGTCAGTTATCCAAAAAAGTTGAAACCGCTGCGCACCTCTAAACAATAACGTTAATCCTCTGAACGAAACCGGTTCGCGAAATAATCCCGTAAAAATCCCCACAGAGATATTGAACTTCCGCCTTAGAAAGAATCTTTGGTCGGTTCATAGTAGTCACAAATGATTTTTTTTAGTAAACACGAAATATAAATAAATAATATAAAAATAAAAATACACATGTGGTTATTTACTATTGAATTGCTATGTATTTAAAGTTATTTGCTTAAATTCCTATTCAGTTAATTTAATTTAATACTTTTAGTCTCACTGTACGTTTGTTTGGTGTTTCGCTCCCCTTGTATTCAGGCTTCCGAATTGCTGCGAAACATTACCAAATTGCAGTGCATACTGATATCATGCTTTACTGTGGTTCATCAGTGTGACTTTTAATGGCTCGCTTTGTGCACAAACAAATAAATAAACAACGCTTTTTCGATGTGATCTATATAATTTGTAATACTGCGTAATAAGAAATTCTGCGATCACTACGACCTCCTCGAGTAGGCCAAGTTTACATCCCTCGCGTTTGAAGTATTCGAGAAACACTGCCAAGTAAAAGTCGAAAATCTTCCACTTCTAAAACGTTCGACTGACAGTAAGCGGAGCTCACAGCATTAATGAAAACTAATTGCTATCTAAGTGCGTAGATACAGCAAAGGCTCTGCTAGAGGATATGAAGTGGTGGGCCTTAAGCATTGCGTTGGCTAGGTCCGTATAACCATTCTTATGTTTTTTGGTATATGGACCCTTATTCGCTGCTCTTCAAGGCGACGAGATGAAGTGTTGGCCTTAACTAAACACTGATCTTATAGAGCTCATGGTAAGACAGGCAGAAAATTCCTCAAACTAAAATTATGTTGGAAATTTGCATTGCTTAACTTGCATCAATGGTATCGCAGTTGGCTCTTTCTAACCGTATTCTAATACCTTTATGTCATCTTGATTCCCTACTTTGCAGTTTTCCCCGCACCTTTTGCAGTGAGCTCATAGCTCCTCAAAGGGTGGAAATTACGCGCGCTCTTCTTGGCGACGGTCATTTGCGAGGTCCCCTCTCTTGCACTTTTCTGTGGATGTCCTTCACGACTGCCGACAGGGTGAGCTCGGGCCATCCTACTGTGATTAGCAGGAAGGAGGCCTTCAGATGGCGGTGTGAGCTCATTCCAGAAAGTGAAATTTTCCAAACCAAAAACTACCCCGAGCATGAATAAGGAGAACGAAAAAATCCAAATACCGAAGGTTACATTGACTTTTTTGCTGAATACTTCATATAGTACTTGTACTATCACCCAACTGATTCTTGTATTCCTCTGATCTGGATTCATGGACATGAAAGGTAACTTCTGAATCGTGAACCAATGCGGCACAACGCCCTGTACTAGAGTCTAGCAAGAGCGCTATCATTCAGTGGCAGTTGACCTATGCTGAGTGGCATCTCGACTGCCTTCTCTTCTCGATTTTTCATCAGAAATAGCGGGAGGGTAGTGGTTACTAAAGCAAATCATGCTCTTCTGGGCGTTTCCAGGCTTCCGAATACGAGGATACAGTCGCATCAAGCTTCATCAAGATTAGGTATTCGACTAAAAAACTTGCTTTGACAAGTAACATTCGACAAATATGGCTTGAAGCATTTTAAAAAGCTTGAAACAGTGGTGGCTTTTGACTGCTTCAAAAATAATGTCTGATTATGCTACTCTACGTTCAACTTCTAGTAGCATTGAGCTACTCAACTACTCCAGAGAATGCGGTGTATTTTCTGAAACCCCAAGATTGAGTCGAACACACGGCTGACCATCATTTAGAAGGCTTTAGATTTTTCTAAAATCAGGCCACACCTAACAAAAAGTGTCTTCTGAATTTTGACTAGCGGTATATGTTATGGCTTTAATACTACTAATGAGGAAACTCACCCTCACGATTTTTTCGAATACTGAAGTTTAATGTTTCACGTCCGTGATGTAATGATGTAAAACCGTGATGTAAAACCTTTAGCTGTTTACTATGAAAGACGTGAAGATTCTGATAGCTTCTATTTTTGGACGGAAAATTAATTTAGAAAGCCGAAAAACATGGGAGCTCCAAAATTTTTGTTTCCGCTAGAATATTAGCATAAATCAAAAAAAAATTCTTCACGTTCTTCTGCTCGTGTTTCTTTGCCCAAATTGGCCTTGAGGTGGAAGATCTATACTAGATATTGAAGACCCTCTAGCTTGAGCTAAACCTACTAATCGTAATTTTTCCTATCGCATTGCTGAACATTATCCGAACGGCATCCCAATTATTGTTCCGAACAAGAAGGGCGATGATATTCTACCTTAAATGTATTGAAATTCAACATTATTTTTGAACCCACCCAATACACTATCTATATTTGGAGCATAAATTGAAGGCAACAATCTTTTACGCAGCTTCAACAGATCACTGAATAAAAATGCAAGTTAAGTAAATAGAGTAAATACATCTAGGTGAATAACAATAACAATAGAGCAATACTCGCTTCCTAGGATGTGGAGTAAGAATTTTCTAACTCGAAGATTTAGCTGGATGCGAGCGCGTATTCAGCAGCCAAACAGTCACTCTAAATCGCTGACGCTTTCTAGCAGCGTTGGATGCTTTTTACCTAGCCCAGGGCTCCTATGGGCAGGTCCTGGAAGAGGATTCCTACCTGCAGATACGGTAGCCGACGTAGACGAAAGGGACGACGGCGAGCATGACGACCACCGGCGGGAAGCTGTCCGCCGCGAAGGGGGTGGAGTCCGAAGTCGCAGAAACGGGTGCCATCTGAAAGTGCGTGTGTAGATAGCAGGGCGATAGAACACGATCGCGGACGCGACAACGAGGACGACGAGGAGGACGCGCGCGCCGGCGAGGGTCAACGAGTTCCTCTACGATTCACTGAACGATCAGCTCCGGGGATAACCGGCGTTTCACTCGGACAACTCGCTGTGACCAGGACGACACGCACACGAGGCGAGCGGAAGACTCCTGTGAATTTCTGTACGCGTGCTGCTGGCTAGCATGAGAATGTAAGGAGAGAGAACACGCTTCTGAAATCTGCAATGTGACGCTTTGTCTCAACCAGGAACAAAGTCGAAGGCAAAATATTGGATGTTTTGAGAAAAAACCTGCTTCAACCGACACTGGCAATGACCGCACGGAAGAAACTAGGCCAATTGACTATGCGCTCTCTTTTTATGCGCATCAGAAGCTAGCACTCCTCGCCAATCTAGTTTCACGCTAATTACTATGCACTTTGAGTACTTTGCGGGCAGGTCCACAAACCAATCAAGAATGAGGCGGAGATGATTCCCATATCGATGCTGCTCGATCATTCAGTCTTTTGATGACAAAACGTAATTCGAACTTTCGAAGCACTTTGCTAGAAGACCGGGAGAGATTGTGAGAAAGAACTTTAGCCGACGAGATTCGTCGTCTCCACCCCGTCCTCTTCTCAGATGTTTTCCACTGCTATTCCGTCGCTGCGATCAAATACTATTCATCGCGGTTTGCAAGAAGTGAAGGCCGGCGCGCCGGAACCCTAATCCAAAGGATTACCAGGTGCACAGCGAACCATTATATACCATAGTGTGTTGGACTCGCCTTCGGCACTATGCGAAGAACAACAATTCTTTCGGATAGCAACGGTGAATACCGCACGGTTTGTGGGCTTCTCTTGTGGGCATTTCAGATCTAAAACACTGATTTGTACTGCCGCAAATTGTCTAAGAAACGAACTGTGGAAGAGAAACTCTTAGGACTCTCTTCTTAACTAATCGTAAGTAATTTTTGCTTATAACGGACATTTGCCAGGCAGATGCTTTCGCACTGTCGCCTGCGTGTTGTTTTATTGAACGTTCTGTAACCGCGCCGCCTTGGAGGAGTAGAAGCTTCAAGAATGAATTTCTCTTAGAAACTGAGATGAAGCGTCTTCCAAGACGGTATTTTTTTGTAAAAAATGGAGGACGCAAGGCGGAGCGGGAAGGCTCAAAAATGACTGAAGATTGGAAGTAATAGAGAACCTATGCTTCTTCGAAAGGGTCGGCAAAATGCCGCAGAAAGTGCTTTTCTATTATTTTCAGATTACTTTTTACTTTTACTTTTCCTTTTATATTTAAGCGTACTTTTTTACGCTGTAAGACCTTTTCCCATCCCGACTTCAGAATCCTTCTCAGTTCTCTTCCTCCAGACATTCTTCTCCACTCGGGTCATACAGATTTGTGACTGATGCTTATTTGCCTTTGACAGTTACACATAACACCACAACACGCGTACTGTTCCAGTGGCTTATGGCATTCCTTCGATTAGTTGCAGGAGACCGCTCAATCTCGTTTCTTAACGCGATGAATCAACCTATTCTGATTTGCTTAACAAAAGCTTTAGCTTAGGCCAATTACCCACTGCATGTTTTTTGGCTTAGTTAGACGTTCAACTTGGGCAGAAGCGTTAACTAATCAAGGCTGCATGTCACTTAAAGATTCTTGAAAGCGCTTAAACCAAACCTGTAACAACCAACGTCAATATTCGCTCGTCAAATCTACGGCATAACTCCATACAAATGAAGGTCTTACCGCCGATCAAGCAAGCGTCAATATAGAGCGGACGAGCGATCTTTGCAAAAACTTTTGCTGCACTGCGTATCAATATAAAGCTAAGTATCAGCAATCCATTAGATGCATAGTGTTTAAGAGAGCACCAGCAATGCTAACTCGTGAACGATAACCGATTCCGTGTTCGCCCCCTCCCCTGCTTAAAAAAAGCACTCGGAACGGAAGAGGTGAACGGCGAAAACTGGAATTCGAAACAAGGAGACTAAAGTTCTCTGTTTTATGGGTTCTAGCAGATCAAGCTGAATGGAATTGTTTTTAGAAATAATCTACTGGAAATTTCATGTAGATGGAAAAACGTGAAAATGTTTAATTGTGCGGGGAGATACGATTGTTCTAACGATAAGTTGGCTTGAGTTGTTTGATAAAAAAACAAAGGAAACATCTTGATCGGGCTAGCCAAATACAGATCGCCGGGGGTAAGTCCTGAATGTGGCACGTCAGTGGCCATAGCAATCCAAAACAATTCTTTTAAAGCACTTCTTAGTGCCAATTGAGAGAATATTCAGAAAAGACGCCAGTGGTCCCAGAAGCAGCACGAAAAGCTATCGCGGAGGCGTGCTACTGCGAGGCCGTCAAGCCTCATCAATGGCTTAACGATCGCATTTGGTCGGTTGAAGATCGGCGAATTGGAACGTAGCAACATCGTCTCAATGGAGCATCGGGAAAGAGGAGAAGAACAGGAAAGGATTCCTGCTGCCGCACCGACAGCAAGGTTACAGCCGCCGTTTTGTCTCTTTCTTCTTTTCCTTTTTTGAAGTAGATTCAGCCTCAGATTAGCTCCGACACTGAGCAGTAGCGAAAAATGAGATAAAGTGAGTTTCAAAATATAAAACACGGGCAGCGAAAACAGTCTTCAGCAAACAGTTGGATTTCTTCATTAAATAATAAAATGCTACAAATTAGAGTAAATAAGCACCGCACAAGTTCAGAGCTCTGAATAGAAGATTTTGCAAAACCTGTAATTTTTCGATTCGCCTACGAGAAAAAATAATGATAATGCAAATCGCCTGGACGAGACAAAGGCGTTCCCGCATCTTTGTCAGCGTCTTCCGGTCCTCCGCCTCTTGACCGACTTCATTCTTTACAACGCAAATACATGAAGATTGCCACTAGACCTACATCGCTTTCGCCTGCATAAAGAATGTTAACATTAGAGACCAGTGCATCGAAGCCTTCTGAAGCTACAGAAGAGTTCACACCATCTCATCTTCTCTAGCCCGTTATTGTGGCTTATCAACAGGGAGTCGTAATTAGAACTCCCAAAAGCATTGCGCAACGAGAAAATCGAATTGCGGAATCCCGATGAAGTTCACTTCACTTGGCACTTTTTCAAAGTTGAAAACGCTGCTTAACATCTCACCACGCTAGCGGAATTCGTTCTGAAAGGTTTTCTGCGTATTTTGCCATCCCGATGGAACAGACGTTCTACGTGATCCCTATCACGTCAGTAACGATAGGTTTAAATGCCAAATAGTAACAACCAGAGGTATGACGTAGGAAAATTGAAAACATGGAAAAATTTCTGCCGTTCAACATTGTGAGACGTTTTGAAGGTTCTCCCTTTTGACAGCAAGGATTTTCGGGAAGTGAGGCGCTCAGAATCCCGGCACCGAGCCACTATCGCAGCAGAGCTTTGATTCACAGACAGAACCGTTTTGGGGACCCTAACGCATTTGAATGACGCTTTTCGAATACTCGATCGATTTTTCGAATGATTTGGGCTTCCTGAGAAATTTTGAACATTGGAATAGCTTCGAATACCGAACATTTTCGAGCATTCGAAATCGAACATATTCGAGAAACGCTATTTTTCTGAATACTCGAATTCGAATACATACGAAAAACATAATTTTATGAACATTCGAATTCGAATATTCAAATTCGAATGGATCATTCGAGCATAAGTATACTACAAGCCCAAAAATGTGTTTAGAATAATTTTTGTTCAGGGAAAAAGGCATAACTTTTTGGAATTCTCTTAGTTCGTCTGCCCCAATAATTTTTTTAGAATTTTTAAAGATCATTTCCCCCAATAATTAGTAGTTTTATAAAAATTTTATTTCTAGAGAGAAAATAATAAATTAAAATTTGTCCTGAAGCAACACATAGCGCATTAAAATATCAGTTCCACGTAAGACGCGTATGTATGTACCACGAAAATGAGTGCCACACTGAGAATCTCCATCCTTCAAATAGTATTAGGCTGTCGCAAAGTTAATCTCCGGTTCGAGGTTTGTATGAATAAGCATGTTTTTTACCCTAAATCATTCCGTCTCAGAAAAAGAAACACATGTTCGATAGGTTTTTTCTGCTCTTTCAAAAAGCATATGTGGGTGTCGCATTAATTTTTCCACCCGTCCTTTTGCAGGGCTCCGGAAAATCATGCACGACATGACTATCGAGTCATCGTGCTTTACGAAGCTGAATTGGGATATTCTGCGGCAGAGACATCCCGTAACTTTAGCAGCGTTTTTTGGGACGGGCTGTCCTTGCGGAAGAAGAGGTGAGGCTCCGCTTCGTTTTGGCGATGTTGATCACGAAGAAAAACCGGGTCGCGGGCGCATGTCGTCGCTTGACGATGAACTGTTGAGGAGAGCCGTAGAAGCAAATCCGGAGACGAATACACGTCCGTTAGCAAAGTACCTTCGCGTACATCATTGCATGGTAGCGACATATTTGACGAGAAGGCAAGGTGTCGAAGTGGAGCTGATCATGAGCTGACCAATGAGCCCGTCTGGCACCTTTCGACGCTTGCTCCAACATGCTAGTTCGCTTGAAAATGAGCTCTTGTGAGCGTTGGAAAAATGTCTCTTCACACTTCGAAAAGTTTTTCACCTTTCTCCTTGTAGACTGGCCAGCATTGATTGCTTATTTCATAATCCTATCACACTTGTCTACCCTTCGCACGCGGGCACAGGTCAAGACCCTTCTTGTACTTCGTTATCTATCCAATCTTCTGGATTCAATTCCAGATCTACCTCACGGCCATTTTCGGCACGGCCTGTCAGACACTCAGTGCAAAACCATATGTTGCAAGACTCACAATAGAGAAAATGAAGGAGCTGGGCTGGCAGGTAATGCCACATCCAACGGATAGCCTTGATCTCGTCCCTACCGACTACCCTAGACCAAGTGTATGAGAAGTTGTAAAAATTATGGTCGGCAGTGGTGAATAGAGGTCTGGTTGAAGGACAACACAAGGCCACACACCTCACAAATCGCTCGACGAGAATTGACCCATTTAGGTATCGAAATTCTCCCTCACCCATCATATTCTCCCGACCTTTCCTCAATGATTGTCACTTTTCCGAGCTCTTGATTCTCATTTGCGTCAGAAACAATTCACCAATTTGGTCGATGTCGAGTGTACCCTCCTTGATTTCGTTAATTCCTGTGATCTCAATTTTTATCGTAAAGGATTACATTCACGACCCTTTTGTTAGCAAAAATACATAGTGCATCTGCTGGTTTTACTCCGATTAAAGTCGTATTTAAGTTGAGTTATCGGAGTTTAAAGTAAGCGATCCATTTCGTCGATTAGTGCGACAGCCTAATAGAAAAGCACTTTCCACTTTTGCAAGTCCTTGAACCAGCAGAGTTAGGGGCCCCGACAGTCTATAATGCTATGGAATCGCAGAGTTACAAAAGCTAGAGAACATCAAATATGCAGAAAATGCAAAAACATAATACTACAGGGGAAGGAATCGAATATCTGGTCCAGCACATATGAAGCAGTATTGTCGCTTTTTTATAATCGATGTTTGCAAACTGTTGCGTTCTGAGACTGTCCTATTCCTAGTAAGCTCTCAGACCCCTAACCCGGTAAGTTTAAAAACCTGCAAAAGCGGTTCATACCTTTCTACTACTTGAAGGGTGGAGATTCTCTTTGAAGCGTTTATTTTCGTCGTTCACGTATACGCCACAAACGCTCTGCTTCAGATTTCTCTTCGCAGGTCTTCCGCTGCTCATCAACTTGAATGAAAAAACAATAAAGTTAATGTATAAACGATAAGTGATGGCGGCAATCAGCCGGATTTAAGGTGTGCTAATCACTTGGGTGCGTGGAGCGCAGTCGGAGGAGGCGCCGGCGGTCGCCTGCATCCGTTACAAGATTCCTGGTTCGGATTTCCCGCCCATGCCAACCAAGCGTTCATCGCTCTGGGTTCAGTGAATTGGTACCAAACTTATCTGGGAAGGATAAAGCGCTGAATTGTTCATCGGCTGGCCACCGCAAGTCATTGTATGGCCAAATACGCATTCAACTCGCCTCCACGACATCCCGTAGAAGTAGAAGGCGTGGTGCATCCCAAAGGGGATTGAATAACGCAGTTCCTTATCCTTTATCCTTTAATCACTTACTTTTACAGGGTATTGCGGAGACAACTTCAACGAGTTATGGTGGCCAGGCGATGGACAAGCTAAAGGTTTATCCTTGCCATTCAATTCTCAACCCTGAATGGATAGCAACCTTTGGTGGATTGGTGGTTTTTAGGCGGGACTGGAACCAAAAACTATGGCCTTGCCCACGTCGAAGACGGTTGGCTTATTTTGAACAGGTATAATCGAAATAAGCTTGCAATTATCGGAGCTAAATATCGTCATTAGACCAGAAAGTCTAAGCAGATGAAGAAAAGAAGAGCAAGCGGAAAGAACGGGCCAAAAGCCTTCCATTTCTCAGGCGAACTTTCAGGAGGAGACACACCGATGTGGATGCTACTATGTATCGGCAAATGACGACAGTCGGAAGATCACTCAGTCCGGAGCTCAGCAAATTACGTTGTTTTGACAATCACGTCACGCCCAAAAAAGGCATGGTTCATGAAACACTCTTGAAAATAGCATCATAACTAGTTTACGTAGATGGGAGCACATGTCGACTGGTTGGTTGACGACTGGAAACTACGAAATTTAACCAGAGGACATGACGATTGAAATCTACTCACGATGACTACAAATGACAACGCTCGCGAGTACAGTTTAACGTTCGATCATACAGCACGAAGAGATCATGCTGGTGTACATTACTCCTCGTCACTACTGGGCATTTTGACCTTACTCCTTGATTGGGTCCCTTTTGAACATTTCTCATCATAACTTGGACGTCGTAGGCGTCACAGGGAACAGGGATGAATTTGCCACTCCTCGGCGCCACACTTCTGGGTACGACGTCAATGTTGGAGTTGGACGAATTGGGAAGGAAAAGTGGGAGAAAACACTATTGATGTGCGGACTCTCCAATATGTTATGTTCCACATGTAAAATGGACATTACACATTCGACCAACGATTAAAAGAAAGCGAGTTCTATTTTGGACACGTCAAACTTTCTCTAAATTGTTGTCCATCAGGCGTATCTACGAGACTGAAATAGAACTTCTCGATTCTGCTGGTAGCAGACGTTTGATGAGTTGGTCGCATACAGCTAGACGCCCTTCGGGAACCACCTTTCAGTTCTACAGTTTGCATTGCCTCAAACTCGTTATTAGTATGAATACCCAAGTGATGCAGCTGGCGAACAAAGATTATTATAGATCCATTATTCTAATTAACGTTTCGGCGTAACCGCCTTCTTCAGAGCTTGGAAGAGTCAAGAAGAGATTGAAAAACCTTTCGCCGAAGAACCAATTCACACCACAGCGGTGAATCAGAGGTTGGAAGGAGAGAGAGAGAGACGAAGAAGCACGACGAGGCAACACAAACGGTCCAGTGCAGATGGGCGAACAGTACCCCTTTTAAGGCGACACATGAGCGGATGAGGTCACCTTCGATTCACCCTCCTAGCAAGCCTCCGGCAGACTGTCCTCCGGTTCGAGACCGCAAAGGTCAACGTACGGGGCCAGCCATGTATCACCGCTACGCGCCCCTCCTTCCTGTTGATTGTGGGGTTCCTAGCGGCAATCCACAGCGCTTCTAGCGTTTTGCACGCCGAGATCTCGAACTCGCGGGCCAATATCGTCACCTTCATGACCTTTGCGGTCTCGAACCGGAGGACAGTCTGCTGGTAGCCGGAATAAAGGATCTATCACTAAGCACTGCAAAATCTTCAATTCGACATAATTTTTTTTGTCAGTAGAGCAGGTTCGGATTATATGAAACTTGCCAAAAACTCATTATTCCGTACAACCTGAAACCATTTATTACGAATGCAAGTCGATTCATAAATAATTCTAGGACATAACGAGATCTTGTGGCAGAGTCCCTCTTGGTCTGTTCTCCTTTCTATTCTTCATTCTCCGGGGGTTTGTTATCGCATGTACTTTCTAATCATTCTATTACACTTTGGTCTGGATCGTTGGCCAATGTCGTGTGGATGTCGTTGTATACTGTTTCTAATTATATTGTTCTTCACATGTAATAAATAATAATAATCTATACTAATCTTGGCTCGCCAGCTGCATCACTTGGGTATTCATACTCATCAATATCATGCCAAGACTCAATGACAGTCGAACATGGAAAATTCGTTATCGCCGCCCTTCACTAATAGGAGCTGAGTAACGAGCGCGAGAACTAGCTTCGTCCAGCTACTTTTTCATGTCCCATTTTACGTCTCTTCCAATTATGAGATCACTTCGTGGGTTAATTTGCCATCGTAGCAATAGATTGACGATACATTGATAGAGAGAAAGCAATGTGGGACGGTCTCGTTATATTGAAATAAAGAAAACGGGAATAACTAGACTTTCGTATGAGGAAGCGTGCCAAATGAGAACGAGCAGAAAACGTCTGCCTGGCTACGTCTCTTACCTGCCTGTACTCGAGAAGGAAGATAAATAAAACTAGAGAAAGGAAGAAGGAACATTTCATCTTCTTTAGGTATGCATGAGGTAAAAGTGGCTCAGTGGCCTCTTCTTGGCAGACAGAGAGGAGCCGTCGTAGGTGGATGTGATGGCAGGGGCCGGTTGGCCTTCTTGTATCCATGACCTCTGCCGCCCACATATTCCAGACGATTAGGGCCCTTCATCGTTAGGCAGCCGTCATGGCCAACTATACACTCGATAATGAAGGGCGGAAAAACTGTTGCGTTGTTTTCCACCACTCATTCAAGACACAAGAATGACGTCTTGCACTGAAAGATTTCCTTATTAAAATCTTTTTATCCTCGATATTGGGAGTGTGAAATCCCATCCCACAGGCGTGATTGCGCACAAAAAAGTGGAGAACTGAGGAAGTGTGAGAAAAAAGAACTGAAAAGTACTTTACTTTACTTTAGTACTTTCTTGAGGCATCTGCCTTCACAGCAATGGATAGCTTTATATTTGTTTATTAGCTTCGCCACTCATCTCTTTTTATCAGGTAGTTCTCTCTTCCAATTTAGGAAAAATGGACGAGTGAAAATGTTTCGACTGCCACAATGAGCTATGACTACGTTGAATCACTGCGTGATTATGAAGCATTTGATCTCATAAAAGTGTAAACGCTAGGAACGCAACGTAAGACAACGAGACTTACGACTTCGGTCGAAGCAAGATCGCTCAAAGCATTTATTCCTTCAGTTGGCTAACAACCACAACATAGATTTCCAACAATCCTTGTACAAGTGCTTCGATTACCGAAGACCGTCAGAATTCAATAACTGATAATCCGCCTGTTGCTGAGTACTTTAAAAATGGTAAGCTAGAAGCTGGATAGACCGGAAGCAGTTATTCTTATTTGGTTTTGAAACAAATATTAAACCAACAGGTAGAAGCTGAAATTCCTCGTTGTGTGACAGCGTTTCCAATATGCGGATTCTATTTTTGCAAGCGCTTCTGCACACAATGTTAGGCTATACATAGAAGTAATCGCAGAGCTCCCCCGAAGTGTTTCCTCTAGCTCCTGCTATGTACAACCTGCTATTCCTACATGATTCTTACATCTTTAAAGCGGCGTTCGAGCAAGGGCTTCTGATTTTTGTTAATAACGTTTAGTGTGGTGGCTCTTTTTGGGTTCTAATAAGATTATATTTAACATGTTGTTGTTTATTTATTATTTTATAATTATATTTAATTATTTATTACATTTTTTATTTGGGTGCCTAATTTTTTGGGTTTCTCCTCTTGTATAATTCAGAAGGTGAAGAAACGGCGAGGCCTGTCATCCTTGAGAAAGTATTCTTGACCATGTTTGATATGCTCGGAGTGGATTTAAAACTCTACGCGCGCGTTTTCTAGTCGACGTGAGATTCATCATTGAATAGCGCTCGGATCTGCGCAAAGCTCTGCGACGGAATTGTTTTGGATCCGGAGTCCTGTGTCCGTGACCCAGTGCTCGTAAAAGTGAGCAATTAACTGCAACCTACACAATAACATCAGAACTAACAAGAGAGGTCAATGGACTCCCCGTGGCAGATTTCGGATTGACCTATTCAGGGTTGTAGGGGATAGTCTGACAAACGCACTGAAGTAAAATGATTTTTTGCAATTTTTGACCTACCCAGATGTTCGCAGGAAATTTGAAAACCACTACGGTGCTTCTCACACAATCCCCTACAACCCTCAATAGGTCACTTTTAAAATTGCCACGGGATGTTCATTGACCTCCCTTGTGAGAAGCACCGTAGTGGTTCCAAATTTCCGGCGAACATCTGGGTAGATAGGAAGATGCAAGAGACCGTACCACTTCAATGCGGGCCTATAAAGAAAAACCGACGTCTGGAACTGCCATGTCGTGGTTAGAATGTAACCTGCAAAAGGTTTGGAGCTGGAACAGCAACGGAATTACAGCCATCTCACAGTTTGCTTGGTACCGTGGTGCGAGGGTGGTTGTAAGTGCGACAGTGGCTGGTTATGGCTTATCGCATTGATCACCTACACTGGACACTATGCAGGGTGTTCCAAAATAACATGATGAAGGCATTTTAATTATAACTATGAAACAATTCACAATTTTACAAAACAATATAAAGATAACAACGACACTGGGCTACACTATATTCAACCGGATTCGAAGTGGCCCCCTTGGGGCGAATACAGAATTCAAAACGCGTGGTGAAGTTTTTGGCAGTGGGCAGCAGGCCATCTGGAGACAATCGTTCCCACTCGAGGTATGGTTCTCAAGGTATGCGAACATTACCTTACGGTTGAATATTATGAACCCGGACCATATCTTTACATAGAGAGCCGAGGAGGTGTTACAAGAAAACGGTTTGTCTGAAGGGAGGTGGCGAAACAAACCATTGAGATTTAATATTGTTTCTCCATAATTCTGACGTATATTTACATAAGTGGACTAAAAATGTCATTCTCACCTGAACGTTCTGTCGGCCGACTACTTTCTATCTTCGCACCGGATTTCAAAAGTAGTATAATGAAAATGGGACCTTGGCTAAAATGGAGAAGATCATTCCCACTGGCTTTGACGAATTTCAGGAGTTCTAACATAGCACCTCTACTTAGCTTGACTTTACTTCATTATTTTACCGACCTCCGTTCAGTTCCTTTGTGAAGGCTAATAGCTTGCGACGTCAATCCAACTTAAAGAATCATGTCAAGTGATCAATTCCTCTTTGTTAAGCGCTGAAGCAGCACAACCAAATTATGAAACACGCCATTCAGGATAAGGATAAGTCTCCGCAATGACAAAGTTCTGAGGCGATTTTACTACTACTACTACTTCTTCTTCTTCTTCAGCGTCTGTCCCGCTTCGTAGCGGGGTCCGCTATTCTGGTGTCATGACGCCACCTCTCCCGATCCAGCGTTAGATCAGGGTGGACACCAGCAACCTTCAAGTCCATATGCAACGTGTCAGACCAGCGCTGCTTCGGACGCCCTCTAGGCCGCTTTCCTACCACCTCGAACTTAAGGCCTATCTCTTGCGGACGCTGTCTTCTTCTCCGCGCAGAACGTGGCCGTACCATCGTAAGCGACCTTCGCGCATCTTGTCCGCTATCGGC
This sequence comes from Heligmosomoides polygyrus bakeri, assembly GCA_947359475.1. Classification (NCBI taxonomy): domain Eukaryota; kingdom Metazoa; phylum Nematoda; class Chromadorea; order Rhabditida; family Heligmosomidae; genus Heligmosomoides; species Heligmosomoides polygyrus. The sequence continues at coordinate 82,421,959 of OX375866.1, forward strand.
GCGACACCGAACTTCTGCCGAATGACATCGTTTCGGATGCGGTCCAGGCGCGTGACTCCAGCCGTCCAGCGCAGCATCTTCGTCTCCATGACGCTGAGGCGCGTTTCAACCTCCTTGGTCGCAGGCCAACACTCAGCACCGTACATCGCTACCGGCCGGACGACAGTTCTATATATTTTTGACTTCAAGCGCTCTGGCATCTTCATATCGCAGAGCACGCCAGTCAACGAGCGCCACTTGGACCAAGCTGCACTCACGCGTGAGTTCACTTCAATCATCAGATTGCCATCGGATGCTACTGCTGATCCCAGGTACTTAAAAACCGAAGTGCGTGGGAGCTCGATGCCGTTAACCTTGATGGAGCTGGACTCATTAACGTCAGTCGTTAGATACTCGGTCTTCTTCACGTTCAATCTGAGTCCAAAACACTCCAAGCGATCACACCAAGCTTGCACCTCTCGCTCGAGTTCACCTTTATTTTCGGTTGCGAGCATTACGTCATCAGCATAAAGCAGTGTCCAGGGGACTGGCTTCTGAAGATCTCGTGTAATGGCATCCATCACGACAACAAAAAGGAGTGGGGAAAGCGCAGAACCCTGGTGTACCCCGACAGAGATGGGGAACTCCATCGAGATTCCGGCTGCAGCTTGAACTCTACTCTTTGGGCAAGAGTAGAGCATTCGCACCCACTCTATGAGCTCTTCAGGAACTCCATGTCGTCGCAGGGCGTACCATATCACTTCACGCGGTACGCGGTCAAAGCCCTTCTCCAAGTCGAGGAAGGCGATATGCACTGGCTTCTGCTTCTCGCGATGCTTCTCCAACAAGAGGCGGGCGGCATGTATGGCATCAATGGTGCCACAGCCAGCTACGAAACCGCACTGATTGCTGGAAAGCTGGACGATGTCACGAATTCGTCCGTCGATAATTCGCTCAAAGATCTTCATGCTGTGCGAGAGCAAGCGAATTGGACGGTAATTGGAGCAGTCTGCAGGACTGCCCTTCTTCTTCCAAATCGGAATCGTCGTGCTTTGGCGCCAACACTCAGGCCCCTTCTTCTCCACCACAACCTGGTTAAAGAACTTCGCCAACCACTCAGCAGGGTACCACAGCTTTGACTTCGACAGATTAGCTGCCACGTCGTCGGCCCCAGTCGCTTTGCCTGACCTCATCTTCCTCACAGCCGCTTCTGTCTCCTCCACGGTGATCTTGTGTACGGGACCGTGAACAGAAGCCACAGAAGGGATGGCCGGGTGAGGAAATTCCATAGTGGAAACTTCCTCGAAGTAATCACGCCATCGCTTCAGCGCCTTTTTGCGGTCTGTCAGAAGATGGCCGCTCTCATCATTGATGCCAAAAAACTTTTCAATATCCTCGGTTTGGCGATGGCAGCTCTTAGCAAGTCGGTATAGATACCGCTCACCATCGCGTGACTCGAGCTTCTCGTTGACATCTTCATAATGAGTGGCTTTTGCAACAGCCACGGCCTTCTTTGCAGCTTTCTTCGCTTCTTGGTACTTCCGCCAGTTATCGGCTGTCTTGTCGCTGAGAAACACGTGATAGAGCGACTTCTTCTCTCGAACTTTTGCTTTCACATCATCTGTCCACAGCCAGGCCTGCTTTTCGACCTTGCGTCGTCCAGGCACCGTGATGCCGAGCTCCAACCTTGCAGCTTCACGTATCGCGTCGGCAGCCTTCTTCCAAGTTTCGTTGACAGTTGTGACTGTCGGTAGCCGCACGCAAGAAATCACAGCTGCTTCCTTCTCTCTCATTCGCCACCACTTGATTCTCGGTGCACCGCATCGCTCGACCTGCTTCTGCCTTGGAGGGGCAATCTTTAGGGTGCAGACCAGCGGTCGGTGCTGTGGGGCGACCGTCTCATACGGCACGACCTTCGCATCTGTGACAAGACTTCGGTCGCGATCCTTCACAAGGACGAAATCTATCTGAGACTTGGAGCTCCCACTATAGTATGAGATGAGGTGGGAGTCGCGTTTACGAAATACGGTGTTTACTATGGTGAGGTTATGCGATTCCGCATATTCAAGGATACGCTCACCATCGGCGTTACGCGACCCGTAACCGAATCCACCATGACAGCTGTACCCGTCTTTCGTCGCGCCGATGTGCCCATTAAGGTCACCAGCGACTATGATGACATCTTTCGACGGCACCTCTGCTGTCTTCTCATCAAGCAGGCTCCAAAACTCATCCTTGGCTTGATCGGAGCAGCCACTCTGCGGAGCATACGCAGAGAAGAAGTGGTAGAGTCGCTCCTTCGCGGCGACAACGATCTTCATCAACCGATCGTCATAGCGTTTGACGCTTACAATCGAGTCACGAAATCGTTCGGAAACGATTATTCCAACTCCACTGGTGGTCCTGGGACTTCCACATAGAACGGCCTTGAAGCCTCGTCCTATGTCCCTAGACTTGCGGCAGGACCACCTCGTCTCCTGCACCGCACAGAAATCAACTCTTCTACGCTCCAGTGCTTCAACCAACTCGCACGAGCGGCCCGTCAACGTACCCACATTCAGCGTTGCCACGCGGGTCCTGCTTACGTTACGGGACTTTCGGACTAGCTCAGTTGCCCCCCGATGCCGCCCTCGCATCAGGGACCCTCGCATACTTCTCACACTCGCCGGGCTCTGCGAGTGCGCGTCGGCTCCCGCGGACGCCGTAGCACTATCTCGAAAAGCATGACTTATCATCGACCATGTGATGTGACATGGGTCTTCGTAGGCCGGCCTGTCACAAGGGCCTGTCGCCTGCATTCGAGTGTCCGTGCTTAGCTTAGCTCGCAAAGCGAGCAGTTTCCAGTGGCACCACGTGGAGGAACGGACATCGCCACCATTTTACTACGACTACCCAAATACATGAATTAAGGAACGAGGTTTAAAGAAACCGCCATCCAATGTGTGATGTGTCTAATAAAAACCATTCAAAAATTTATGTGAGAATATAATAATCTGCCCCTAGGATGTCCTTAAAAACGATGGCAATGACTGGTGTGCTCTGCGATAGGAAGATACCAGAGCACCTGAAGTCGAAGATCTACAGAGCAGTCGTCCGAGCGGTAGTGATGTACGGTGCTGAGTGTTGGCCTGCGACTAGGGAAGTTGAAACGCGCCTCAGCGTCATGGAGACGAAGATGCTGCGCTGGACGGCTGGAGTCACCCGCATGGACCGCATTCGAAATGATGCTATTCGGCAGAAGTTCGGGGTCGCGCCGATAGCGGACAAGATGCGCGAAGCTCGCTTGCGATGGTACGGCCACGTTCTACGTGGGAAAGAAGACAGCGTCCGCAAGATAGGCCTTGCGTTGGAAGTGTCAGGAAAGCGGCCTAGAGGACGCCCGAAGCAGCGTTGGTCGGATACGTTACACATGGACATGAAAGTAATTGGCGTCCACCCTGATGAAGCACAGGACCGGGAAAGGTGGCGTCATGACACCAGAAGAGCGGACCCCGCGACGAAGCGGGACAAACGCTGAAGAAAAAGAAGAAAATGTCCTTAAATACGGATCATCACCAAGTCAAATTCCTTCACCCACTTTATATGGCAACGATGGATTGTTATCATACGATTGATTGAGCATGGCTTGCCTCTCTTGCCCAAAGAGAATGCAGAAAGATTTCCTCTAAGGATAGCTGATGACGCTTCCTAGATTCTTCTGAACGCATTAGTAGCGTTCAGATTCATGGTTTCAACGAAATGCAAACAAATCGTAGTCGAGTGCAGAAAAATATGTCAACTTTTTAGTCTTTCGTACCTACTAACAGTTGCTGTCTCCTTTGAGAGCAGGTCGGTTGATCTTTGTTAAGCTGTCACGTGCTTCTGTCACGTATGTTTAAAAAATCGTGAGATGCTTCCGAGTGATGGGAAATAGTGCGCAGAGACGTCTTAAATGCTTAAGAACTAGTCGCAGTTCATGCAAACATCGGTTATTCACCGGCCTCCACAGTTATGAGTAGAATGCTTTCCGAATCCTATGGTCGCGATTTGTATTATTTAAACTAACTTAATGAACTATATATGGATCGAATGAGGAATAAAAAATGGGGGATGCCTCTAATCAATGCATCACAGATATGGTTAATGCAGCACTCCAGTTCCATTTCCAAATATGATCCATCTATCGACATCATTCCGGGCACGGCTCTCACCTCACGAAGTTCTTCGCATGCGAAAATCCGTGTACTGCCTTTACTCGCACTATTCTAATACGTCTAGCGTGACCTTGACCGTCTGCTCTCCCCTGCCACTATTGCGCCATTACTGTCTGAGAAGATAGTGAGCAATAAGCTCTGTTCTGCAGCGTTTCCAGAAATGTTTAGAGACAGCTTAACTGATGGTAGATTGTCCAACCCTTTATTCAGAAGGTTTTTGCTCTTATTATGCGAGCTTTATGTAAAAATATGTAGCTACCAATGCTTCAGTCTCGTATTGCTTGAGCATGTGTCTGATGTCTTCTACCTCTCATGGTCAGGCATAGGCATAGTGCTAGACTCCACTACATCTTGATACTCCAGTATTGTCTCGTCTGTTGTCTCTGCTGTGTGCCAGAGTGACCCATTCGACCCTATTCTATCAAGGGAAACGAACAGCAGCATACCCTTCATTCAGCTCCTTCAAAAATGAATCCTACCGACTCACTGGTGGGCGTCCTACTGTTCTACCGCGGCATCCAATTGGTTACGCCTCTCGTCCAATGACAGCCAACGAAACGCATTATACAAACGACCCACCTAATTTCCGATCACTTCGTCGACGGGTCTCAGTCCTCGAAACCCTTCTCTCACTTGACTGAACCCTACTACTAGAAGCGCAGTCCTCTCCTTGGCTTTGCTGCGCTAATCGCGTGCTCATCCTGTCACCCTCCATGACGCTGTGTGTGACTTGTCAAATAATCGCTAGTAAAGTTCCCTCGTTCATCCCAAGTAATAGATGTGGCGGACTGCAACCAGTCATTGTGACCAAAGTCCAGTTATATAGCTATTGATTTGTCAGTAATCCATATATTAGGTTGGAAAAAAGTCTCTTCACACTTCGAAATTTTTTTTACCCTTCCCCTTGTAAACGCACTAGCCAATGTTGATTGCTGATTTCGTAATCCTATCACACTTGTCTACCGTTCGCACGCGGACACAGGTTAAGACTCTTCTTGTAATTCGTTATCCACCCAATCTTCCGAACTCAATGCCAGATCTACCTCATGGCCGTTTTCAGCACGGCATTCTTCATGAATTCATTAAAGAATCCACAGCACGTCAGGCAGCAGACCAAATTGACCATATATATGGCTTGGGATCTACTACTCATCGCGCTTGTTATGAGTGGTTCGGAAAGTCTTTAAAGGGAGATTATTCACTGAGGGCAAAGCATGGTCAGGAAGGCCAACTGAATTGGACGACACAGAACTACTCCATCTTCTTCGTACCGATAGTAGGCAGACGACACGTCAGCTGGCAGAGAAGCTCGAAGTGTCTCATAGGATAGTAGGAATCCATCTGAAGAATCTTGGCTTTCATGGAAATTTGGAGCTTGGATTCCACATGCCCTGTCAGACACTCAGAAAGGTCGACAGCTCTCCATCGCTGCTTCTCTTCTGTCCAGATAAGGAAGAAAATCGTTTCTTCCGCGGATTGTGACAGGCGAAGAGTCCTGGGTTCTGTGTGCCAACTTCCGAGGAAAAGGCAATAGGTACAAAAGGGAGAGAGCCCTAAGTCTGATCTCAAGCCCAATGTTCACGAAAGGAAGATTTTCTTGAGTGTTTGGTGGGATATCAGAGAAGTGATTTATCGGCAAACTCTCAGAAGTGGAGAGACACTTACTGCTGTCACATACTGCGGCCAACTCCACAAAGTCGTCGCAACTCTCTAAGAAAACAGGCCGGAGAAGTCGAAGGTGATGATCCTGCATGACGATGCAAAACTACATGTTGCAAGACTCACAAGAGAAACAATAAAGGAGCTGGGCTGGGAGGTAATGTCACATCCACCGTATAGCCCTAACCTCGTTCGTGCCGACTACCATCTCTTCCGTACTTTCAAGCAAGAAATTGGAGAGAAATATTTTGGAACTGATGAAGACCTCAAAAATTGGATTCATCAATGGTTCGACTCCAGAACTGCAGTCTTTTAAGCGAGAGGAATTGGAAAATTACCCAGTCTTTGGAGAAGTGTAGTGGGACAAAATAGAGTTTATCTCAGTTGATTTGACTTTGTAGTTGTGAAGTAATAAATCTTTGAAAAAAATGAAAAGACTTTTTTCCAACCTAATATGTATAAGCGTGCAAAGTGGAACTACAACTAGTGGATTCAAGTCAACGACCTATTCCTAATTCCCATGAGCTCGCCACTCTACCACATAGGTCAGCGATCTCAAGCGCCAAGGTTGAAACAAACACCCAGAAGCGAGAGGCTAGTGCACCGAAGTTTTAATCGGCTGAAACTTTGTTCTTTGCACGTATCGGGCTTCAACAACTTGCATTTTCACACTTCTGAGGCAGGGGTTCCCTCCATAAATAGGCTTCCGATGTTCAGATCGGCCGTTGGTAGCCTGTAGCCTAGTAAGGTAGCGTAATCAGAAAGATGACCTTTTTTGGCGACCTGAATCGACGATAGGTAACGAATCGTTAAGCGCTTAGGTCAACTAAGCCTTTCGTCAGTATGTGGTCAGTGAATTGAAGCTGCGCTTGTTCAATACGACAAGACGTGGAGGACTACTGGCTGAACTCAAAAGGGGTACCGACCACATACGTTTTAATATTGCCTCAACGATAGCCCATAAAAGTAGAGTGCATGGCGCATCTCGAACATGGGCAGCTAACGTCGACCTTTACCTACGCTTTCCGCTTCTTCTCCAAGCTGAAACGGTTTTAGTTCTACAACCACTTAAGCACTAAATACTGTTTTCAGAGAGCCTACTGCACAAGAAGCCGACAGTCGTAAGGCTCTATTCATACTTCGCGATAAGAGCGACTCGTCGCCGTGAAAAATATGCCTATCGATTAAAACCGAGCGCGCGCCGCCGAAAAGTGATCATACTTGAGCGTCAGCGCTGTCGCTCTAGTCGCTCTAGTCGCTGCTGTCGCCTGTTCGTGCTTCCGCGCACTGTGCACGCTGCTCTCTCCTTGCTCTTGTCGCTGCTGTCGCGAAGTATGCGCAGTCCCTAAGCGGCAACACGTCAATCCAACAAAAACCATTGAACTCTGCGACCTTACCACTCTTGTACTAACAATGACGCTGTCGCCTGAATAAGATTTGAGCTGAAGGTCAACAAGACTTGATAACATCATTCATCAGCAAAATAATGTGATACCCATAGCAAAGTGTTAACAAAATTGTGACACATACTCCTTGGAGCAAAAATAAATAAGTAAACATTATGCATAGAAATCTGCCTAATGGAAGTACATGATTATAACGTATCACAGACGTTGTCGTTGAAGAATAAATAATGAGAGAGTAATTAGCCACACGAGCAGTCAGTCGGGAGGGCTGATTACGCGGGCGTTGAAGAGTTTCACTCGCGAGCCCTCGAAAGGAATTGTCGAATGTTGGATGGTGAGCCGCCAAACATAAGGCACGAAAAAGTCCACCGTGTTCTCGTCCTCGACATATCTAAATAAAAAGCTGAATGGATATGTTGAAGAATTAATTTGCAACCTGACACCCCAGGAAGTCGCAACCCTCATCACTATTTATTTATTTATAGTACGTGGATATCCACGCAGACAGAACCAGTTATCCGAAAAGACAATAAAAGATAAACACAACGAGAAGAACAAAACATGGATGCATGATAGATGATTAGAAATACACCACTCTAATGAACCATCCTTTGATGTACCTATCAATGAGCTTTCTCAGTTGTGAAATGGAACTCGGTAGACCATATTTTTTTTAGAAAATTTTAGAAACTCCGAACCAGCTCTTTGGGTAAAAAATGAAGCTCGCAGTCGAGACCTTGCTTTAGGAAAATGAATTTTTGTCCTACAACCACGCGTGTTCGAAGAAGATGTTGTGTAAAATTTGTCGGGACGTAAGCTTACTCTCTCAGTGATCATTTTGTAAATCATGAGTAAATCATTTCTCTTCCCACGAAGTAGCAAACTAGAAAGATTGAAAATTTTGTTTCGAACATTTGAAGGTGGAATGGACGTGTAGTCATAACCGTAGAGCCGTATCCAAAGCTTTCGAGTGAAATTATTCTGCACCGCTTCTAGCCTGGCTTGGTTGCGCTTGGTAGGTGGATTGAACACATGAACTATTGATGACACTGTTTGATTTATCACGGACGCAGAAGTTTTCGGAGAGGATCCAGCTACCCAAACCACTACCCAAAACGTCTGCTACCCGAGGCAAGCCTACTCCCGAAATACAGCCTCCTATTTTCATTTCTTCTTCTAAATAACATGAATGACTCAAAGCTCTGTTCATGCCCGACGCAGTTCACTTCATTGGACTGTGACTGGGAAACACCAGCAGAAGGGCAGCAATTGTTCGCATTCCTCCAATGGATGCATGCGTTTGATCGGATCTCCTACGAAGTGGTAATGTTCGCACTGCGAAAATACGGCAGCATTCCAGGGGAGACTATGAACAAGAGCAACCGCTTCATACAAGCGTCAAAAGCTGCGTTCGCACAGCAGTTGGAAATTCTCAGCCGTTTCCCACGACAGCTGGTGTTCGTCAAGGCATCCGGTACTGCTCCTCAATATCGCAGCTTCTGTTAATCCTCACAATGGACGTCATCACGAAAGAATCGACGCCCTGGACGTTGCTTTATGCTGGCGATGTGATTATTGCCTCGGAATGCCGAAGTGAGTTGTAAATTCACGTGCAGCGATCGGGGTTGCAGCGATCGGCTCGCACCGTTCGGATCATATGTGAATGTCAAAAAGATCGAGCACCTGACGAACGACGAGAACGACAGGGCTCGATCTAGTGGACAGTGTCGAGCTGCCAAGAATTGATGTTTTCAAATGTCTCGACTTAACTATTACCAGCAACCGAGGTTTGGAGATCAACCATCGCATAGACTCTTTGTGGCTCGATTGGAAAAACATCACCGGATTGCCGTGTGACCGGAAAGTCACCAATAAGATAAAATCGAAGTTGTACGCATGGTAGTCAGACTCTTTGCACTATAAGATTGCTGGCATGGGGTGAAAGAAGCGGAGTGTCCACCAAGTATCATGGAGACAAATACGCTGTGATGGAAAGCCCGACATCGGACGAATGGACCGCATGAGTAACGATGACAAACGGCAGCATTTTGGCGTAGCTCCCATTCGGTTCAAGACGCACGAGAACCGTCTACGATGCTTCGGCCACGTTCTGCTAGCGAAGGTTTCTTTGTGAAAATGCTTTAGCTAGAAGTTTAATGTAGGAAAGTAGTGGAAGACCAAAACAACGCCTACGGAACGAGATGAAAGCAACCGTTCTCCACACCGACTACGCTGCTGAGAGAAATAAGCTGATTCTACGTAAATGGAAGACAATTGAAGAATAAGTTGGCTGGAAAGTAAGCAAGCTCTGTCCATACCTGAATCGTAGTTCTGGAAATTTAGCTAGCCGATCTGTTGGCAAAACAATCGCTTCCTTCTCGATAATCTCCATCATAGCAGCTCCATCTCCGGCTTTCACATTTACTACCTTCGACGAGAAGTGAGAGATAACGAGCATAATGTTCGCCAGAAGATCCTTAACAAAATTAATCTCATCGTTGATGCGTATCTAGCAATGCTTATGAAATTTCAACGGGGGCGAGAAACAACATGCAGAAGGCGCAAAGTTGGTATACAACAAACATCGGTTTCAGGCTCAATTCGCACACTGGCCAGCGATTCCATTGACGCCTGTGAAAACGATAAATTACCGCACCATATGTCTGAGAAGGGTAAAACGATGTAATATCTTAATAGAACACCCCCTCAATTAGCAAAAAATGCCAAAATTACACAAAGTGCCAGCAGAACATACTCATTGAAGAGATAAAGAGCGCCATGTATAAATATTTTTTAAAAGCGCCATGCATTCCGTTGCTGTCAACAAGCAAGTGATTTAAATTTTCGGGACTGTTCGGTACCCATTGAAAAATCCAGCAGGCGAGGAGGCCTTAGTTTTATTTATTTATTCTCGCCACGACTTAAGGCCCCCACAGACTTCTGCGGCGTCGCCGCTGCCCTATGCTTAACCATAGGGCAGGGACGCAGAGGTCGCCGCCAGCGGTGTCGCTGGGCGGCGCCGCTGGCCGGCCGGCGGCACCGGCGGCGTCGCTGGCGGAAATGACTTGAATCATTCCACCCGGCGGCGCCGCTCCAGCGTCTGTCTGTCTGCGCTCTGCCCTTTCGCGGCGGGATCCAGAGCGGAGACGGTCGATGCGGGCGCGCGATCGTCATCGGGGCGCGTTATTGTTAAGCACCAGTCGGTCCCGACTAGAAACAGTACGGTACCTCGCCGTCACCGCTCCTACTGATGATGAGTCAAGCCGCTGAGCTTCGCCGCTCAGCGATTTCGCTCGGCGGCGCCGCAGAAGTCTGTGGGGGCCTTTAGCTGACGTGGAGAGACCATGAATTCACTATCGGTGTGCGGTGGAGCTGTCAAGTTGAAGAACTAGCTTTGGAGCATCACCTAGAGCAAAACACAAGAGGTGCCGCTAGCCCCATATATAGTCAATATTCAAAAGTCCTTTATAACCGTGAATAGAATCAGTCGAAGAATCGAAGAAAAAAGACCAACCTGAAACATGGGATGTTGCTGATAAGAGTCGAAGAGACTCCTGTGATAGAGAAGAGTGTATATGAGGTGCGGATTGTTGCGAAGATTTCCACATAGAACGCTGTTAATTATCTCCAATAACGTCCTAATTCCTTCTTCTAAGGCAGTAACATCGTCATGCTGAAAGGAGCATTACCGTTCATTCGCTGCTTTTTCATAGACCCGTTGTGCCTTACGTAGCTAAGCGATTGTCCGTCCTTCTCCCTCTCTGAGGTCAACCTCATCTGTTCCACCATTTTCACATGCCGCTTCGTAAGCAGCTGAAAAGAGCGTTCTGGTATCTGGAGTGAAGATGGAAGGCGCTGTGCTTACCTCCAAGAGAGCGACTATTTTCTGACAAACGATCGGAGCGAGATTTTTGAAGCAGGACGACATATTCGCCAGCGCCGCCAAGCAGTTCGTGTGCAGGTAGCGATCCTGAAGTGTCCAAGGCTAACGGTTGGAACAAGCCCCACTAGCGGCAAAAATCAGGAAATTGGTTGCGTGTTCCGTATTGGGAGCGAGTTCCATTCGCTAAGGAAGAACACAGAACTCACCCTCATACGAATCGCGTTCTTGTGAATAGTCCGCACAAACACTAGAACACAGAGACCGCCCAGCGAAATCTCTCGGACTGGGCGGTCACTCTCGAGCCAGTCGACATCTTTTATCGTCTGTAACATTGAGCGTAGGAGCGATAGCACAGAGGCACACGTACAAAATGTAGTCTTACCGTTTCGTGAATAATTTTGCAGAAGAAATCATCTTCGCTGAGAATCAGCATCACAATTAAAGCGAGATACATGTGGTGAGAATTAGACGACAACGAAGCGACGCCTTCGTGGAGGATTTTCAGCACCGGCAACACCTGTAAAAGTGTTAGAAATTCGAGTTCCAAGTCTGTCATCAATCACTCCAATTCGCTGCCGCTGACGCCTTTCTCTCTAGATGTTGTGTAGGGGACGTATCTTATCTGTACAACAACCAACCGTTGACACAAACTTCATGCGACCTTCGACCTGCGAGCGAAACAAGGGACGCTTATGATTGCCTCCTTGACGGACACACGATACCTAGTCATTAGCTCTGACAAAACGCAACAGATAAGTGTTCTATATTGAAGGAATTGGCATGTGGATAAAACATAAAGGGTGGAGACCATCAACCCCTGCTTAGACCGAACCATGCCTTTCACATCTGCGGATATAGTTGTCACAGTTCGAAATGTTGTGTGAGTTACGATGCCTGTAATCGCGATGGCCAACCGATACACAAACTTTTCTCCTTTACAGATCGGTCACTTAAAAAAAAGATTCGCCCGGGGGAGACGGGACGCTAATCTAACGTCAACCTAAAGCAGTTCTATGATCGAATCGTGGATTAAGAGATCAGATCTATAGCCGTCTGTCTTCCTTGGCACCTCGTTTTCGCTGTATGGATGAAATCTTGCCAAATTTCGGTGAGAAAACCGAAAAGACAACACAAGACGGCTCTTCTTCCCGCCAAGGCAGTGATCAACAAACTTGTAAAAGACGGAAGTACATGCCATCCATACGCCTCTGAAAGCACCTGCAAAAGTTTCACGACCCGTCCCCTTCCTGACGTGCAGCAGCGGTGATAGTGGGCTCAAATGTACTTTAGTCATCACCTGCTTGCACTAATATAATATTTTCCTAAACGTAGGTCTGCAAAATGAAAGCCAGTTTGGAAGAACGGCTGTCCAAATAAACGTTCGTTTTTTGTAGCATTCAGAGAAGGTCACAACGCTAAAGTAGGAACACTATAATAAGCAGATTACCAGGTTTAAACAACGACATATATTAGGTTGAACCAAAAGTTTCGGTGTTGTGAATCTTCCCGATTTTTTAAAAGCCTTTTGCCCTCCGCTTGTATCGACTGTCTTCGAACCGTGACGTGGAGAAAAACTTGTAGTCTCAAATAAATGTAAGATATACAAGATTCTTCTCTAAAACTGAAGATTTTTGCATTGTTTTGATAGCAGCTGTATTTTAGTACCGTGAAGCTTTATGGCGTGAACCTGAAAACGCAGTATAGGAGTTAGGTAAAAATTTGGACTCTGCATAACGAAGTAATCGCCAGTTGTGAATTACTGACATGAGCCTCTCTGAACTATAGATATAGATCACTAAATGTAGGAAATAGTCTGCTCGGAATAAAATATTGTTCAAGGGAGGAAGTGTAAGCAAAGTCCAACCAATCTTTAGACAACTTACAGGATACTATCTCAACGGTAGGTCGGAACGGCGCAAGTGTTGTATATGGGCAGAACCGCCTCTCCCTGGGAAGTAACAAACTGCAGGTACCTCGACCCCAATACAACTCTGCGCAGAGTTAGGGCGACGGAAGTCGCCTGTTGGCGCCCTGTTGAGTCACGTGCTCCACAGCTGACGGGCAGTGCACAGATGGTGTAGTAGGGAAGCGCTCGGACTCGTGAGCGAGGGTCAGGGGTTTGGATCCCACAGACCGCGTTTGTCTTGCACTTTTGCAAAATCCATGTTTATCATATAGTTAATCCATCTAGGGGTATTATAGTGTGTTATAGAGCATGTTTACATATAACATACCACCCGTACCGTTAACAAGGGTGGTCCAGGCAGGGTCACCGATTTCGCTGAAACTTCGTCTAGGGGGGTTATTTGAGGTGCTGATCACGAATCTGATATCCGTTCTTCACGTTTCGGCTGGATAATATAGATACAGGAAGGCACAGGATTACATTCTTAAAGTTTCTGCCGGTGACGGCAGGTAGAGAATCGTGAAAAACGGGTGTCAGATTCGTGATCAGCACCCCAAATAACCCCCCTAGACGAAGTTTCAGCGAAATCGGTGACCCTACCTGGACCACCCTTGTTAACGGTACGGGTGGCCTCCGACCGAATCGTGAAAAACGGATGTCAAATTCGCGATCAGCACCCCAAATAACCTCCCTAGACGAAGTTTCAGCGAAATCGGTGACCCTGCCTGGACCACCCTTGTTAACGGTATGGGTGGCCTCCGACCGAATCGTGAAAAACGGATGTCAAATTCGCGATCAGCACCCCAAATAACCTCCCTAGACGAAGTTTCAGCGAAATCGGTGACCCTGCCTGGACCACCCTTGTTAACGGTATGGGTGGTATGTTATATGTAAACATGCTCTATAACACACTATAATACCCCTAGGTGGATTACCTATATGATAAACATGGATTTTGCAAAAGTGCAAGACAAACGCGGTCTGTGGGATCCAAACCCCTGACCCTCGCTCACGAGTCCGAGCGCTTCCCTACTACACCATCTGTGCACTGCGCTGGGCCGCGATACGAGCCCTCATCCCGGGCGCGCCCGTCAGCTGTGGAGCACGTGAATCAACAGGGCGCCAACAGGCGACTTCTGTCGCCCCTAACTCTGCGCAGAGTTGTATTGGGGTCGATATACCTGCAATTTGTTACTTCCCAGGGAGAGGCGGTTCTGCCCATATACAACACTTGCGCCGTTCCGACCTACCGTTCCGACCTGGTTAGCAGCGTTTCGCTTAGGTGCCCCAAAAAGCAACCTCTTTGGTTAGAAAATGAGGATACGAGCTCTGTCTATACTTTATGACCTGGAGCTTTGAATAGTGAGTATATCAGTGGCAGCCCTTGGTTTGCTTCTTTACTGAAAAAAGCAGACCTTTCAAAAGCGTAGTTATCCTCTGTAAATAGATCATGCACAGCAAAATCAACTGCAGGAAAACTGGACGGAGACAAGCCAGGAACTAGCCAATCATCGCACATTTCTATGACTCTCTCAGATGGTCATTTTTGGTAAGTGGTGATCTATTTCTGGTGCTGTTCATGATAAAATTCAAGAAACAAGCTACATAGCACTGCCGCTCGTCGGTCAGATGTCGAATGCAAAAAAAACAACAACAAGACGACACCCAAGCTAGTAGATGCGCTCATCTTGTCCCTAAGGTACAATAAACCACAAGCAGCGCAAAATTTGAATAAGCAAAAGGAGTGGCAACTACACAACCACCACTCACCAGATTTTCAAGATTAATCCTCGACAATACGAAATTCCTGAAGCCAGAATTGCGATGCAGCAACAAGTAGAGTAGCAGCATAGGAGGTTCTTGACATGCAGTGGCACACAGTCTCTCGTACAACGCGTTATAATCCAATTTGAAAGTGACTTTTTCATTCGCTAAGCTGGAGACCTCTGAGAAAATCTTGCTCGTTTTTCCACTCATGGACAGTAGAAAACAAAATGCCCGCCCACCTTGAGAATTCTGGAATAAGGCCAAGGTTTCCTTGAATGGATTACATCCCTTCGCTGGATGGTGGCAAGCAAGATTAAGGAGCAAGAGTATGCTTAGGTTGCCTAAGGTAACGGGATACTCCTGTTTCTCGTCTGCATCGTCATCTGCACCAGCAGCTGCTTGAACCATAGACCAAAACGATGCTGAATAAGAAATGTCTCCTCCCATCGGTCGAAATGCCTGCTGGTATATAGAGGAACTTCACAGAAAGTCACATACTAGCTATTCCAAGCACTATGCTCCCTCCATCGTCCTTCTTGAGGGGATGATATTCAGCGTTGTGAATCAAATAATTTCGAAGCAGCGTTTTAGTAAAAACGGCGGCCTGCTTGCTGCTAAAAAGGAAGAGTTGACCAAAGAACTGCATTCAGACGGAAGAAATATAGTGTGAATAAACTAACCACGCTCCACTGATGAAGTAAGAGAAGATGACCGATGAGTTGACGACGGCTTCGTTGTACAGCTGCGAACTAAGCATCGTGATGACGCATTTCACAGCTTCAACGTGTATCGCCATAGTATTTTCGCTAAAAATCAACAAACTTTTTTATCAGCCAACTGCATTTACGCGAAGAACCCACTTACCTCACAGGAAGGTCAGAAAGAATGTTTATTAGTATGTCAAGAAGCTTCTCAGCAGTATTACAATACTGCGATTCAGAATCTGTGTCGTTTTCCTCCGTTTCTGCTTCTTCTAGAACAGTCGGCAATAAAAGTTTGACCGAACAGAACTGAAGAGACACTCACGTCCGTCATCAGAAGATTCGGCAGTCGATGATGCAGCAGATGACGAGCTTGCGAAGACTTTGACGAATTCAGCCTCCGTCATCCGTTGAGTGAGAAACTTACAGATATACCGAAGAATAATTAACGCGTTGGCCGTCTGCCACAGGAAAATCTTGCTGAAATACACTCCCTAAACCTTTCCATTGGATTTTCCTTTCACAACAAGTATGTGTCTTCACGGTAGTCGAAATTCTCTCCCAGAACTAGTGTGGGATGAAAAAACGCAAGCCCATAACAGCCAATTTTAGATGTACAACAGTATTTCTGTAACCAGAAACTCTAACCGTAACGGAGCACATCAAAACCTCTAATTTCAAGTTAAAATTGAGACAGCAGTGACTAGTCATACTCAAACTTAGCCTTGGGATCAATGCCTTGAATAAGAATTCTATACTCTCTCTGTGTGAGGGTCCATTCTAAGTAGATGAGCACATAAGCCTCTTTCGCAGCATTTCAATACGTTTCGCCGATAGCTGATAAGCCATGGAGTTATCACCTACGGCCGCTATGCTGTGGTCCTGAGCAGTGTAAATAACGTTAAGGACGGTCCCAACCTCGAAGCGTCTAAAAAGTCTCGGTGGACGTCGAAATCAACGCTAGCATTGATTCTTGGCTAGGAAGTGGACAATGGTCGCCATTATCATACACTTAGCCTGGGAACATGACGTCATCGTACTAGCATAGCAGACTTTCTCGTGCAAATTAGAGGCTGAAGAGCAATGGGAAGATTACTGCTTTTTTGCTCTAACTTATTCTGCCCAAATACACTTCTTCAAGCTCCCTTTTTCCTGATATTCATAAACAATATTTGCTAGGCATCGAAAATTGTTTGCTTGTTTTTGCCCTAACTATTCTAGGCGTAGCAAGTTTATTCAAATGTGTAACCCATGCAGGAACTAAATACGGAGTCGCCATTTCCTGCAAACCTATTACATGGTGGTGAAGAATTGTGAGAGGAGTGCGCAGAATGACATTTCTTTCCATTCTAAAACCCAAGATTCGCTGGTACAGGGTCTGGAACTGATTCAATGCGGTACTGGTCAAGTCTGCTGTGTGCATCAGACCTAAAAGCCGCTCCTGACTGTGGAGATAAGGGCAGAACACCATATACGAAAGGAAAAGCGACCTCTAGTGTCCAATTAAAACGGCCGTCGTGAAGAAGAACAGGATCTAAAAATTCCTAACGTTACTTTCACTCTGCAATGATATTTCAGAAAGACCTTTGAGGTGCCAAGCGGCAATAGTCTGAAATGCTAAGTGAAATGGAAACTTCGATGTATCTTAACAGTAAGGTACAATACGGTTTGCAGTAACATACTACTGGGCTTTCCCAGTTTGTTTTCCTTTGAAAAGAGTAACACACTACAATACACTGGCCGATTCCTTAGGAGTCACCCTCTCGTTCATAAAACTCACTTTTCCCCTCGTCGCAACAATCTCCGATATCCTTCTACCGTTAAAATGTACATGCGCCCGCATTGAAAACGGATTTCAGACGTTTCTGGACCAATTTCCTGGATGATGTGGAGGATTTGTAGGACATTCCCGCTGATATGGCTGCGCGATTAAAGTGCATTCAGCAAGAACAGATTTAATAATTTAGTCATATTTGTTTCTAAATAAATAAATGATTTGTTTCTGAATAAAAATAAACAAATATTTAATGTTATTTTATTAGGCACTAGTTAAAAGTTCCGACTCCACCGACGCGAATTCGGTCGAAAAATTTTTTTTGCTGAACCTTCGTCTAGGGAGGTTATTTGGGGTGGTGATAACGAATCTGACATCCGTTTTTCGTTTTACGCTAGAGTTTGGGCGAAATCGGTTACCATTACCTTAGTCACCCGTACCTACCGTAACCTACTGTGCTCCAGCGTAAAACGAAAAACGGATGTCTGCTTCGTGATCAGCACCCCAAATAACCTCCCTCAGCGAAATTATTTTTCGACCGAATTCACGTCGGTGGAGTCGGAACTTTTAACTAGTGCCTTTTATTATATTTATTCCATTTCATCAAATTAAACCATGAACCCACTTCTCATACTGCTCCGAAGTTTTCAATTCTGTCGAACGTCGGAGAAACACTCGAATAAATGCCGCGAAATTCCCGCTGCTCTGAGTGTTGTACATTAACGACTGCAGAAAATCATTCAGCGACTCGTCAAATGCACGAGCTTGCACTCTAAAAAGGGAAGACCTCACTATTATGTTACTATGGGGCAGTCTGCGCAGTTGCAGACAGAAGTATCAGAACCAGGTACGAGCTCACGTGTCATAGTCGTCGATTTTGAGGTTGAAAGAGAGCAGGTTGTTCCAGAACGGATCGATGTCAACGATAGATTCAGTACCTGTAAAGCGCTTCAACGGCGCATTTTCAGCAATGGCCGTCTCAGAGCTGACGACGCCACCCATAATGCTAGCGCGCTCTGAAACGTTACTCATAGAAGGTGTTCCAAGACAGCGTTAAGATTGCTAGACTCATGAACCTGTCTCGGTCACTCACAAGTGCTCAGCAATGAATGCCAATCCGTTCTGCTGAAGGACACCTATTTGAGCCCGATTTGTACGACACGACAGGAACTCTGAAACAAGGAGATATCCGTCCTTGGAGAGATTTACTTGAGGAAGCCGACAGGACATCAACGTGCTTCAAAAACGAGCAGGAGACACAACTGAGGGATGACATAAAGAGAGCGAAGTGACGTTTCACAAGCTCAGATGCCGTCTGTAGATCACTACATAAAATGCAAACTTATCTGAACCCAATCTATTGGAAACTGGTAATCCAAGACGCAACTCCGGAGAAACGCCAATCAACGATTTCGCTCGAGCGTTGCGTAAAGGGGGTATTTCAATTTTAGTTACGAGCGAATAAACTACCGAAAATCCACAAGAGATGGCCAGGAGCAAATCCAAATGGCATCAAGCACTTCGGCTACAAAAAGCAGGATGTTGCTGGGGAAAAGGCGTGGGTGACCTCGGCGCCTTTTATCAAGCCTTCCTTTGTCTTCTACGGAGCCGCTTACCTACAAATTAAGCAAACACACTGAAAATAAAAGGTCTGACTTAATCACTTAAAACAAAACCAACCTTGCGGCGCCAAAACCGGCGAAACCTTCAACACTGCGTTGCAGAAAATTTCACCGAACCGCAATCACTGTCGACTGTCTTCCACGATGGCACTAAATGTCGTCGCTCTTTACTCCTCACCGGTTTCACAACTGAAGCGATTACGACGGAGCAGAAAGTGCAGGCGCTGGACCGGCGAATAACGAGCTCCGCCGCCAATTCGTCCGCCAAGGCCATTTTGCCTGATCAGGGTAAATCGCGGCGCAGAACTCGTCCGAAGCGATGGCAATGGACAGCGCTTTTGAGACAGACAGACGGGCTTCCAGAGTAAGAGGAGTGGTATGGGAGCGTTCGGGCCGCTAAGCGATCCATCCTTGGCTTCTTCTTCGCAGTGGAGTTCTTCAACCGTCACAAAATGGTTGACGTCTCCCTCGCTCGAGAAATTCCGCATTCCCCTTCCGATTCCGAACCATGCGAATTTTACAAGATGAAGGAAGCCTTACCATAGAAGCGGTCAATTTGTGCCTGACTCGACCCAGAATTAAATCGCAAGGAGTGTCCTTTGCCTACGGAGCGAGCAACCTTGAAAGTTGCCAAAAACATTCAGTTGTAGCCAGTGCCGTGCAGGAACCATCTTGCATGAGTGGATGGATATGGTTGCGTACACCTTGCGGCTAGTGGTCGCCCAGCCCTCAGTTTAGGTTTGGTCTCCACAGTGTTTGAGTCTGCCAGTGGAACACCACCAGCTCCGAGAACCCGAGTAGTGAAGAGGCAGAAACTGGGACTCGCCAGATTTCGTGGCACTGCTCTAGGGGCGGGGCCGAAACAGGACGACTTGTCGCGCGACGACAGTGCGCTAGTATTTTTATGCTTGAAAAGTTCTACTGTTTTTACTCGTTCCGCTGCACTTTTTCAATCTTTCGCATAGGTTTTATGCCGGATATTCATTGGCCGAGAGTTCCGTCTTAATCGCCTCTCTTCTTTTTTTCTCTATGGCTTTATATCCGGCCAGATTATATTCATTTTCTGTCCTTGGCTCGGATTTCGGAAGGTTATCTACTCGTATCTGTTCGGCTCAAATAAAAAATTGAAAGCAAGTTAATATGCGAATACGACTAGGGGAATATGATTAACCATTTTAGAAGAGAACCGCATCTTTCCATTTCGTGAAGATCATTCAAGAGATTCCAGCCGAGGTACCCATTTTTTTACGTTGATTACTCCCATTTTCAAGAAGTCTTCAGACTGTGCCCTAAGAAAGTATAAAGCCATAAGCGTCGTACATCATTGGCCACGACGTCTGAGGTAATAAATTCTCGGACAAAACCTCAAAAACTATCTCATGGTGCTCCTCGTAGGGAATCATATTTGCTATCGGTACAGTTTGGCAATGTCAAATACTCTCGGTATTCCATCTTTCCTGGTAGACGCAGGAAAGTGAAGCCCAACACGATGTTCGGGACCCTAACACAAAATATAGTTATTTATCCTGCATACGAACCAATTTAGGTACTGCGATAAAGCAAGTTGCGGAAACCCGAAGCCAAGTTTCCCTAGCTGCGAACCATTTAAAGGGTGATGTGGTTCACAGAGGCGCGTGAAGCGCAGTTGGAGGAGGCGCCGGCTGTCACTTGCACCCGATACCATGTTCCTGGTTCGGATTTCCCGCCCCAGGCCAACCAAGCCTTCCATCTCTTCGGGGTTTGTGAATTGGCATCAGGTCCAGGAGGGATAAAGCGCTGACTTGTTAATCGGTTGGGCACCGCAAGTCATTGTATGGCCAAATACGCATTCAGCTCGCCCCCACGACATCCTGTAGAAGTAGAATGCGTGGCGCATCCCAAAGTGGATTGAATAACGCCGTGCTTTGTCCTTTTTCCTTGTGGTTTACAGGATCAATACAAGGAACAGTAAGCTGCAAAAACTACTGTTTGTTCAAGGCAAAATTAGTCACCTGTATCACATGTCGTCCCGTTGACCATCGAGTTGCTCAAACGGGCGCCAGCAGCGTCTCCATTCGTCCCTATCGCGTGCCGGAGTGCACCGATAAATCCTCTTCGCTCGTCATATGGTTTGTTCAAGGTTTTCACAAAGATGACTGACCAACGCATTGGTGGGTGCCCTGGTGTTCTTGACATCTCGCGGAATCCGGCCGGTGATGTTCCTGCCCACCCAACGGCTTCACGACGCCATTCGCGTGTTCATCCTGCCTTCGTATAGCCCAGGTCTCTGAGGCGTATGTTAGGGCAGGAAGAACAGTGGAGTCGAATAGGTGGGCACGGAGCCGGACGTTCTTCGTCTTCTTCGCGACTTCTTCGACGCTCTTGAAAGCTCTCCAAGCCGCTCGTTTCCTCCTGCTCAGCTCCGGCGCTAGGTCGTTGGCCACATTGACTTCGCGACCCAGATAGACGTAGCTGGAGCATTTGTAGATGTGCCTTTATGCAATTATGAACAGGTCAGCGGTTTATCCTTCTCGGACAAGTCTGGTACCAAAATATGGAATGCTTGGTTGGCCTGGGCGTGAAATCCGAACCGAGATCTTCGAACTGGGTGCACACGACAGTCGGCCCCTCTATGCGCTATACCACGCTTCCACAAATTCGACAGAGGTTGTTAACTTTTTTTATTTTAGGGTGTAGTTGAAAAATGTCCGAGAATTTGACTGTCGCTAAAAATGTGGCTCTATCATTTCCTTCTTTGCATTTACATTTATTGTGCCAATTACAGTTGACGGTATAGATGGTAACGAAGTAATGCATGGCTCTTGGCTTGGCGTAGTTTTTGGCTTACCATTTTCAGGTTGAATTGGGCTCTTTTCAAATCAAATTGGTCATTTTTCAAATCAAATTGGACACTTTTCTAAGCTCGCCTATGACTTTTGAAATCAAAGAGAACTTTCCGAATTGCAACAACCTTTATACAGGTTGAACTACAAACTCAATAAAATGGCTAAAAAAATTTGTTCAAGGAAAATTTAGAATAACTTTTTTTAAATTTTTTAAAACTTTAGCCACCCGAATAAGGGTAATAATTTTATAAAATTTTTATTTTTGGAGAAAAATAACAACTTGTATTTTATTTTGAAGCGCAGCAAAGCAGCAACCATAAAGCATACTAAAAGACCGGATTGCGCCACGCCCTCGGAAAGCTTGTCGCGATTTTTATTTGATTGATAGTGTAAATGCTGTTCACATGGAACTACGAGGTATGTGCGTTCTTAACAATTGCACTTTTGCATTGTCTACAGTTTTTTTTTGTTCGGGGAAAACTTCAGCATGATTTCTTTAAACCTTTAATTCACTTACCCAATAAGTGATCACTTTATTTGAAATTTTATAAAATTCTAGTTCTTCATGTAAATATAATGCCTGATAGCATTTTTGTAGATTTATATTATGTATACGCTGATTATATTTATAATTATAGTTGATTTAAACATCAATTGCTAAGAACGCGCATACCTCGTAGTTCCATGTAAACAGCGTTTACATTATCAGTCAATTAAAAATCGTGACGAGATTTTCGAGTGCATGGCAGAATCCGGTCTTTTAGTTCTATTTATGGTTTCTGCTTTGCTGCGCTTTAAAACAAAATACATATTGTTATTTTTTCTTAAAAGGTAACAATTTTATAAAATTATTACACTCATTCGGGCAGCTAAAGTAAAAAAAATCAAAAAAGTCATTCTTAATTTTCCTTGAACAAAATTTTTTCTAGCCATTTTATTGAGTCTGTAGTTCAACCTATATAGAGGTTTTATTTTTCTCCAAAAATAAAAATTTTATAAAATTATTACCCTTATTCGGGTGGCTAAAGTTTTAAAAAATTTAAAAAAAAGTTATTCTAAATTTTCCTTGAACAAATTTTTTTAGCCATTTTATTGAGTCTGTAGTTCAACCTGTATAAAGGTTGTTGCAATTCGGAAAGTTCTCTTCGATTTAAAGAGTCTTAGGCGAGCTTAGAAGAGTGTCCAATTTGACGTGAAAAATGTCCAAGTTGACGTTAAAAGTGTCCAATTTGATTTGAAAAATGTCCAATTTGGTTTGAAAAGTGTCCAATTCGACCTGAAAATGGTATATTTATATTTATATATATAAGGTGTCCATTCGAACATGGAGATATATCAGAAGCCGTGCAGAGAAGCCTCAATGTTATGATTACAGTAACCAGCATTTCGATGTAACAAAATTCTTAAATTATATCTGTGAAGTCATATGACTTAGAAATTGTTTATGACAGTGGTTGTGAAGAAGAAAGTTGCTCTGCATTATTTCACAAATAATGGTAATAGATAATTGTTTATTTTCTTCACAATAATAGCTTCTTTTTTGACCAAAGCATTGTCTATTTTCCAGAAATAGTTGTGGTATGTCTGTGAAAAATAACGTTGGCGGAAGTCTTTGGATGGAAGTACCTCCTTCACATTTGGCAATTTTACCACAGTCAAAGTGGGCTTAGATGTCCTCTTGTCGTTGTGCTGTAAATGTTTGTGTCCCTAGTTTTTTATTCTAAAAGCTTTCGACCAGATTTCCTGGATTTTATTGTGAAAAATGAGGATTGCCTCTTTCTAGACTTGTGCCAAGACACTTTCACATCTGATGATGCTTGTTATACGGTTTACGTACCGCCCGTTAGAGGGCTAGTCCAGTTCCGGTGGAATCGACTAACATTTTGTGTGGTCTCATTGTGCCGCCCGGTATCTTTCGCATCAACCCTCACTCACATTCTACCGCTTCAGGCTGTGATTGCGCATTTGACTGATCCCCATGTGGATCTCTGATCCAGTGCTGTTCGGCACTTTTCCTGTTCACCTGAGATATTCTTCCACTCTTCAGCATTATCTATTTCGCCATTCGATCACCTTTCAGATCCATACTTAGTATGGAAACTCGAAAGCTGTGGGAAGTTTTCTCAGTATTCAAAAGTTGTCCGCATGAGAGCTAGAAGGTGCAATGTGGCAAGTCATTTTGGTTCTACCAATGAGTATTCTGCCCTAACTGCTGTTGAAAGCTCTTTTGTGCCCTCCATTCCTATTGACTCATTCATGATTCGTCCCGAATGTTGTGGATTCGGTACTCTATTATGTGCATCTACTATTGTCTTTCTTTATTGTCAGGTACTTTCAGTTGTCGCAGTGAGTACTCTATATGATGGCGTGGCTACAAACTCACTAGAAGTTACCTACCTGATCTCGTGCTGCAGAACGGTTGGTTAATTAAAAATTTTCAAGGTAAACGTGGATGCAAACATTAACGTTTCGGCATTGGGGTTTTAGGTGAATTCTTGTTCAGGTGCCGTTTACGTCAAGAGTTTCGCGCAATCCCAGCATTGTTGATAGGCTGGAGCCGCACCAACTTTTGGTAGTCTTGGTGTTAAAAATAGCGGTTCGCCCAGGGGGTTTTATGGAGTGCTTATCCTACCGTACTCCAGCGTAAACGCAGAACCGATTTCATCCGTGCTGCGTTTACGCTGGAGTACGGTACGATACGGTAAGTGCGGGTGGCTAGTGCGGGTGGCTAAGGTCATGGCCAGCGATTTAACCCAAAGTTCGGCTATAGGGGTTATCTGGGTGCTCATCACGAATCTGACATCCGTTTCTCGTGTTATACATTGGAGTACGTTAGGTTACGATAAGTGCGGGCGACTATGGTCACGGTGACCTAGACAGCCTTAGTCACCCGTACCTACCGTAGGCTACCGTTATCGGCCGCAATTTTAAAAACGGATGTCAGATTTGTGATCAACACTCCAAATAATCCCCTTGGCGAAGTTTGGGTGAAATTTTTTACGACCTCTCCTTGACCCCTGGACCGGATTCATAAACGACTTACGGAGAATTGTAAGCGAAAAGCTCAGATAACGTGGCTTATCACTCACCATATCGCTTGACAAGCCGCGTTAGGGCCTGTTCATACTTCGCGACAAGTACGACAAGAGCGACAAAAGTGACTGGAGCGACTGGGGCGACGGACATAGTGTGGTGTACGTAAATAATTGCGTACTCCACACTCCGTCCGCGACGAATGTAGTGTGAAATGCGCAATTATTTACGTACACCACACTACATTCGTCGCTCTTCTCGCGAAGTATGAACAGCCCCTTATCTGAGCTTTTCGCTCACAATTCTTCGTCAAAGGTACGTATGTCGTTGATGGATCCGGCCCCTGGAGTCGTGAAAGTACAGTAATGCCAAAATAGCTGAGAAGCAGATATCCAAAATTTCGATCCTTTTTGGAGCTGTGAGAGACACTAAAACGATCACTCAGTTGTCCACATTACAGTATCTCTGTGTTGACTTCACAGCGAGGATCTCATGACTTCACAAATGTTGCGAAGCAACGTTCCTGTACAACAGATGGCTCCCCAGCCCATCCTTCCCAGCGATCAGGATACACTGATACGAACCCTTAATGACGTTAATCAAAGGGATGATGTTAAGCTGAAAGCTGTTCAGGTACGTGCTCGGACACAGATGTGGATCAAGTTTATCAGGATCGCTGCTTTCAGGATGCGTGGAGCAAGTTCGACTCGTTCAGTGTCTCTCCTACATTTGATCAGTTTCTAGACAGTCTGATGAGGGCATTTTTGAAGCTCTTCAGTGAAACGGTCCCTCAGTTCATCGTGGAAAATAACACTCAGGTACGCATAGTGTCTCTACTACTGGGAATCTGTTCCTTTTCCATATCTCGCTTAAATTTGCCTTCTCGAGGCTACACAACCCTGTTCGTATTCGAGTAGAGCTCTGGAAGGAACGCTGCTGGTGAAGAAATAAGGAGAAAACTCATTGTGAAACCCCCTTTTCAGTGTGATTCTAACACTTCTCTCCATCATTTTTAGTTGACCGTCATTTTTCTTCCAGTGCATAATACTACTGAGGACCAACACGTCGCGTGCTGATAGTAGAAGTTCTCTTAAAAATGGGAGTATTCCTTTCATAAAAGAAAATGAATGAAGGATTACCCTAAACTCGGTTGGTAGCTGAAATACGATTCAGTTCATACAAATATCGAAGAAGTTACCACTTCGTTTGAACTATGTTGACCAGAGGAGATGCATTCTATGCAGGCGTTAGTTTCGTTCAGATCACCACATGTTCAACACCTTCATCTCATGAGGCATCTCTCGCTGTTGTATGACGTTTATTTCAGATGTTACGAAAGGCCATGCTTGAAATGATATTGAGGACGAGTGCGCTCGAGCCGGTCAAGAACTTGACTAAGGACATACAGAAGCAAATGATGCGGATCATTGTGCTAGAAAACGAGGAGAATGCCATCCTTGCGATTAAAATAGTGATCGATCATTGTAAGATCGCTCGTTCCCACATGATACCTGAGGTTGGTGAACAAGTGGTTCTCGGCTGAAAACAATAATTTTATGTGCGGTGTTTAGGTGTCTGTGATGCTTCAAAACTTCAAGCAATGGATCAAGTGCATGTCCATCACTTTGTCGAGGCCGCATACGTTCGACACCATAGATTTGACACATCCTTCAATGCAGCTGCCAGAAGAAGCCATGATCGAATCGGTATTTCTGCTAATTCTCATTGATTTTTGGACCTGAGAATTAAACTGAACTTTCTAGTATCTCCAACAATGCTACTACACACAGTCGGCTCTCTTGTACTCTCCAAGCGGAACGTTGGACACATTGGTTCGTTTTTATGTAGCTTATAGCCCATTGTCTATACAAAGGATTTGGGCTTTCGCTGCTATCTCCTTCGTTCTTTTTTCTTCGGGATTCCTTTATTTGAAGAATTTTTGAATTACTTTGATTACTCTAACTCGAAACTGATTTCTTTCTGATTTAGTTGCCCCTTTATTACACTAGTGCAAACTTTTGGGACGTACACCAGTTCTCTACTATCTGTCGAAAAATTATTTGTTGTCTACTCCATTTTTAATCATGTGGAAAACGTTTTCTCGACTATCGGGTAGCCGATCGTTGTTCTAGCTAACGCCATGACTTTTACCGCTGTGGTTGCCCATCACTTTCATTAAGTAACTGTCAGTTCTGCTCTCTGTATGGGAAGCAAGTGCTTTCCACTTCTTAGCAATAGATTTTAAAGTGGTGTAGAGGACGACGGTCTAACTATTCCAAAAGGCACTTGGTTTGGTTCGACCGTCGCCTTCTACACTTCTTGTCAATATCTGAATACTGTTGCTGCTTGCTTTCACTCGCGATTTTTTCTGCGGTTGTTGACCTTTAGAAAAAAGAATACGAGTGTTCGAACACAATACACCTTTACGGACGATCTCCGAGAGGTGTTCTCTGGATGGGTATCGCAATCTATTAAACGTAATTTCTAGAGATCATGTCCATGACAAAAATTAAGAAGATTTTTGAATGTAATTTTTAATTTGTGATGATAATTTTTAATTAATGTAATTGTGATGTTGGAAGTTTTATTCTAACATTTTTTCAGTACAACCTGATACCAAGGGCTAGCCAGTCCCTGAAGACATTCCAGGAGATTCCTATGCTAGTTATATTCCTTTACCAGCACCACAAAGCTGGCGTCCAGACAGAAGTACGTACTTGGTGCACAGGCGAACGAAGTTTTTTGAGTGTTCTTGTTGAGTAGATATTTTAGTCCATAATTGAATGCCCTTTAGGCAATGGAGTTCCTGCTTTGCTGCCTGGATTTCTTAAGTATACAAATATCGAATGAACAGAAAGCCGACGAAAAGTACAATAAGGCGCTAGCTGACGAATTCTACACTGCTCAATCGAAGATGCTGGCCTATCTGAGTATTATGGGGAAAATAAGAGAGGTATGATTCTCCAGTGGCATTTCTTTGGTGATTTTCGAGCACTTCGTGTTTTCAGTTCATGGATCAGATCTTAGCGAATGGTGACAGGTTCATCAATGGTGTGTTATCTCTTCTCGAGCAGTGTCCGGCTGAGTTGATAGTCGTGAGAAAGTGAGCGTTGCAGGGTTTCACTTGGTCCTTTCCCACTGTCCTTTATACTTTGCTTCAGAGACGTCCTCATCACGTTGAAGTTCTTTTTCATCTCGGATTTGCGCCCGAAATTTATTCAGCTGCTGCCGCGGTTGCTATCAGAAGTCGCTCTGATTGGCTCTGGGTACACTGCTGTAGATCATCTGAGGTACATGAACTTCGATTTCAGAGACCGCTTTGTGACTGATTTTAAGAGAGCTAAGGGTAAATCGAAGCTTTGATCATTTGCGATAACCCTTATGACTAGTCCTGGATTGCGTGACGGTCAACAAAAAAAGCAAGTGGTTCTCGCCTAATCTATTCTTAACACTTTGTTTCAACGCTGTCTACCTGTAGCACAGTCATGAGAGGTTCTGGCTGTTGTGTGAGCTCCAAATAGTGGTTCTTATTTCACGTCGGGTCTAGGCCGATCTGGGTTTTCATACATTCGTGATAG
This sequence comes from Heligmosomoides polygyrus bakeri, assembly GCA_947359475.1. NCBI lineage: Eukaryota > Metazoa > Nematoda > Chromadorea > Rhabditida > Heligmosomidae > Heligmosomoides > Heligmosomoides polygyrus. Next base: position 82,450,285 of record OX375866.1, read on the forward strand.
ATTATTTGACCAACTGCCTATATCTGCCCAACCTGCCTTACAGTACCTTATCCATCGACTGGCTGCTGGAGGTTATTATGTAGACCAAATACGCGTTGAAATTGGTTCCGCTATATCCCGTAGAAGTAGAATGAATGGCTCATCCCAAATAGGAGTTGGATAGCTTCATCCTTGATCGTTTTTATTGTTTCACAGCTTTCATTTTGGAGATTGCAGGGGATACTTCTATCAAACAATGGCCGATTTTCTTCATCATGTTCGATCTTCCCTATCTTTCGACATGCTCGCACAGTTGGTTTCTCAATTATTAACTCCTTTGAGCCCCTTTTAAAATTCTTCCTCAAAATGCGACCTCTTCAGCGTGGCTTTCATCTTCTGTCGCGAAATGCACGACAATTTGCTGCCATATCAGGTGAGACCAGTTTTTTTGTGTATTGCGATTTTTATCTGTGTGGGCTATTAATGCCTATGTTTTCATGTTCAAGATCCAAGTGATATGCGCCAGAATGCTAAGCAGTGTGTTGGAAGGGTTGTCAAAGCATGGTAAAGAAGGAGAAGCGGTATGTTACTCATTGCAGGTTTCGTTTGTAGACATATCAGGTTTTCACAATTGGAGAACTTCAGACCCGTGACCTCATCCTTATGATTTTGGAAAGCTTGGTGGTCAAGATGAAAGTGATTGCTGTATATCACATGCCTCTTCTGTTCAAACAGCATGGCGCCGAGATCAACTACGATTATAAGTCCTGCGATCGTGATGGGTTAGTTCATTAATTTGATTTACTCTACCGTCTCATAAAATGGCTTCAGGGGATGCTAGCAGTTACAGCTAATGAATACAGGTCGGACAGTGCGGAAGATGAGAAGTCTTCGGATGAGAACGTTATTCGAGAAGAAGTGCGTCGCTGCTCCATTGACACCGCTCCTGAAATGGAGAACGGTCCAGCCGGTAGGGATAGCCAAGATTCAGATGGCTTAGCCCGTTTGGCTGGGGAACGCGGCACGGCCATCTAACCATGTGCTGGCTGCTTGTAGATTTCTGTTCTTTAGATCCACTTCAAGCACCAGATCCAGTGTTGCCTGTTCCAAAGGAATGTGCAAATCACAAACAGTCCAGCCCAGGTTCAATTCTGACGCAAATGTACGCCATGAATCCGCCGCCAATTCCGTTAGCAGAGGCTCGAACAATCGTGAAGTTCATCTTGTTAGCCTGCAAAATGGGAACTTCTGCTTTGAATGGAGCGAATCGAAGCTCACGTGAGTGATTTCGTTTCGAGTATCTCTTCCGTTGAGGTATACATCGGTGGGTAGTCGTAGTTGGTTGAGTCTTGTATACTGCCTTCAGAATCACCGCCGCTGGTGAGGGAGAGAGACATTTATGAGCGAATGTTCAAATACTGTGTGCAGTGCCTTGACGTCTACATGATTCCTTATCCACAGCCACCATCAAGGGTGCAGGTTCCGAACAGGTATAAGCTTTGGTGCAGTGAAGAGTGCGATCACCTTGTAACCTTCTTTAGGCATCTATAGTTTATATCTAGGGCTTGAAGCTTAGCGAATGGACATTTTTATATTTATTTATTTATTTTACGTTCTTAAACGTGCTTAAAACGTTAACAAACAGGAAAATGCAACTAAACCACGCTATGAGATATACAATACCAGGGCAAAGTGAAAAACCTAAGCAGTGCGCCACCTCTTGGTATCGGTGAGCAGGACATCCAATGAGACTGGAAAACCACATAAGGTAGGTGAATGTGCAAAAAGTACCTAGAGGCTCATGTGACCATAGGCTGTAAGGAATTCAGTGGCTTAAAGGATCAGTCTCTGAAAAGCAAATCAGGCCCACATGCTTACATCAGTCGGCTATGATGCCTGCGGTCGTTGTCAGAACTTCGGCAGATGTGTACGCTGGTGCCCCATGGAACTGACATCTAGGGCGTGCGGCCTGTTCCATATGAGCTTGACAATACTTTTTGATTTCCAAGTGGGAAGCGAACGATCTAATTCCTTCAAATACGTAGCCTAATAGTGTTTTATCAAAGGTTGAAGGAAAGATAGCATTGATAGCATTAGGATAAATGTATGCCAAGGAGGAGCTCCTATAGGTGTGAACGAAAACATGTAATCAACGGAAGTAACCCAAAAAACAGTCGAAAGACAAAAACTAATCAGGCCAAATTCGTAGTAGAGCCTACTGCTTTCAGAGAATTGTTGAGGTATCGATCATTTTTTGATTCAAAATTGTCCTTCTTCGTAAAACAGAAGATAAAAGGATAAAGGATGAAGGACGGCGTTACTCAATCCCTTCTGGGATGCGCCAACGCATTCTACTTTTACGGGATGTCGTGGGGGCGGTATGAATGCGTATTTGGCCATACAATGACTTGCGGTGGCCAGCCGATGAACAAGTCAGCGCTTTATCCTTCCCAGACAAGTCTGGTTCCAATTCACTGACCCCGGAGGGATGAAAGGCTTGGTTGGCCTGGGCGGGAAATCCGAACCAGGAACCTAGTATCGGGTGCACGCGGCAGTCGCGCCTCCTCCGACTGCGCTACACGCGCCCAAAACAGAAGATATGAATTCGGAAAGTTTTGACTAATATATGACGGTGATGCAACGTTGCCGAATACAGGATTCATTTAGACCTTGAATTCGAAAATCTGACAGGAGATGCATAAATTGCTTCGGCCTGTTCTGAATAGGGGGGACACTTGTTGACTCCGAATTACTGTTTGGTAACATTTCGAGCTAACGAACTCCTTGACAAAACAGGAGTTATGTACCTGTGTCCAACGATTGCTGTTTACTAGTGAAAGTTGCAACGAAAATTTACCTGAAATCCACTACACGGCCTAAAGTTCAGAATCTCGAGGGCTTTACTCTTAGTTTTCCTTTAAAAACTATATAAAAAATCAAATGTTACCGAAAGTGCGCCTGAAGGCTGTTCGATTTGAAGTATTTCAGTCTTGTACTGTAATTAGGCATTCGCTATACAATTATAGGTGCGCATCTCCACATTAACGTCTTGGTGAGCATCTGTTGAAACCTTTCTAGTGTCATTTGTATTGTTCTAGAGAATGGGCTCCAAAGTTGGGAATGGGGAATATTCTAGTATTGATACAATACATTTAACCACAAAATACATATAACTACGATGCTATCCCCAGTTGGCGAAACAATGTCTGCAGTCCTAGTCTTTTTACCCAGGTCTATGGCAATTGGAGGTGTGTTTACTTATTGGATGTTGTTTCCAAAAGACACACAATCTATTAGATAATATTGGTCAGGGTTGGTGGAAATAAACGCCTTTTTCGCTATATGTTGATTACATGCTGTAGGAGACCCTTGACATCTCGGAGTTTTTCACACCTGTCCTTCTTTCCAATATTGATAATCAGTGTTGTATTGCTTGGCTTATATGCGCAATATATTGCTGCTATACGTTTTTATGAAAGGCTGGTTTTGCAATCCTTCCGCTTCCAATCGCAGCGGAAATATCGTTGCAGGCTGGCTACAGTTTGCCTTGTGATCGAGGTTATTTGTTTTGTTTCAGTGTTCCTGGTGGTACAAGATCAAAGGAGGAGAAGGACGCACTAGATGCTTTGGCTTATTTGGTATGTGGAGAAGTTTACTAATTTTGGAAGCTAGGCCTGCATTTGTTTTCTCGACATGCATTTTCCTACTTTTCCTACCTCCCACTGAAATACGACGTTTCTTTGATCTCTTTTCGCGTCAGGATTGCCTGTTAAAACTAGTTTCTCCGAACATCCTTGGGCTGCTAATACGAACCGTACTGTCTATCTGAAGGAGCTATTGAAATAATGTTTGAAAACGACTTGGTGCTCGGGCGCAAGTAACTTGTGAAAAATACGACGGTGGTTTTAAAAATTCCACCAGGTATCATAGTCTTATTTGATTGGAGTTAACCACCACAGTATTCTGGACATTAGCGGGCTTCTTTATGTCATTGTTATATAACCTGTTTTCAGTTTACAATGCTGAACTTGGATGTTTTTGGCGAAATTTTCACCAAATATATGGACTTCTTTGTTGTGCGCATGGCAAAGTAAGTATATCTGTTCACTATTTTAACGTCTTTACCAATTATTTTTTTCACGAAATGGGGATTGAAATGAGCACTTCTGAGCCTTCCGTTCTGATGTTTTCAGGAATCTACCTTTGCAGCTGGCCTGCAACGCATTCCTAGTTCGAGCCGATGTCTCCTTCAGATTTGGTTGCATAATAGTTAAATATCTGATGGATCGTTTGCCATCATTGGCAGGTGAGTAGCCCTTTAAGGTTCTAGAGAAGTGCTTCACTGGCATTCACATTAACTTCAAAGTTCTTCAGTGATGAGTGACGTTTCTACGCTATATGTGAAGCTCTTCAAGATCATATTCTCTGCGATTGGTTGTCAAAATTCTGCCAGCCCAGATGGCGAGATCATGCTTAAGGCTCGTGATTGTTCTCCTTCTCACTCAATTGCTGCCAGTCTCGCTGGCCTTAGTCACCCTCTTTCAGCCATACCTACCCGAACTGATTCGGAAGTCGATGGAGTACGCGCTAAGTGCACGAGATCCTATAAACTACTTCATGCTTCTTCGCGCTCTCTTCCGGTCTATTGGCGGTGGTCTCCATGATATCCTGTACTCACAGTTTCTGCCCCTACTGCCTGACTTGATGTTGTTCTTCAACAAGCTGCAGGTAAGAGTAGCAATATCGACCAATGTCCTGAACTGTTTAAGAGTCTATTTTTAGTGGTGTGATCACCGACAGATGATGCGCGAATTGTTCGTTGAACTGTGCTTGACTGTTCCCGTAAGGTTATCGACCTTACTGCCTCATTTACCGCTGCTGATGGAGCCGCTCGTGTGCGCACTAAACGGTGGCCCGAATCTGGTCCAGCAAGGTGGGTAATAGTCTTTGAGTGTGTCGTGATTTTCTATGTATAGGGTCTTGGAAAGTGGTTGATAAGAAAGGGTGTAAAAATGGCGTTTGTATCGCAGAAATACGCACAGCAAAACTTCTTTAAATTTTCGAAAACTAAATGTAGTTAAGTCAGTGATGGTGAAAATAGGTAGGTAGAGCGGATTCTTGTTTGGGTGACCATCAATACAAAGCGTCATTTTTCGGTATTTTTCGTTGTGATTAGTCGTGCGTGTACCATTTTCTCATTGAACTGGACATATTTCAAAGCCGGCTGGGCACTTTTGAGGTCAACCAGAATATCTTCAAAATTAAAGGGAGCCCCTTACAGGTTGAACTAGTCGCTCTAAGAAGGTAGGAATAATTGTTCTGTCTTAGGAAATTTAGCATGGTGTTCCTTGAAAATTTGTAATTTAGCTGACCGAAAAAGGTGAATACAGTGTGTAAAATTTTTATAGAATCTATTTTTTCAGGAGAATAAAAACTAAAAATAATTTTAAAGATAGGAATCAACAAAAAATGAAAGGGAAAAGAAAAGCTTGTACTAAAAGGTGCAGTAAACCAGCTGTCTTTGAGTTTAAGGGAGAGTTCGCGTCATGCGATTTTCAGCACGTGGCGATTTTCCTTTTACTAATAGCAAACATTCTGTCTGCGTGGAGTTAGGCACTTGTTAACGATGTAAGGAAAAAAATTGTAGGCAACTCACATATCTCCACCTCATAGGTCCATGGAAGTTGCATTTACATTATCAATGAAATGGAAATCACAGCTAGGTAGAGTAATACACGGTGCGATCTCTTGTAATTCACCTAAGAATTTCTGCTTTCCTGCACCTTCAAATAAATTTCGATCCACTGTTTTTCTTTAAAATTTTATAAATCAGTAAACACTGTATTCACTTTTTGTGCTGGGTTTTATAAATTTTTAAAGTGAGTTGTGCAAATTTTTCCTAGAATAAAAATTGACTTTGGCATATTTAGAGAATGTATACTTTAGTGCGTTAGATGCTCGTTTTGATTTGGAAAATATTAGTTTTTATTTTTGAAAATAACGCAGTTCGCTTTAACCCTCTATCCAATTTGCTCTGAAAATTATCCTGTTTGATGTGGAAATGCCATATTACTATTACCACTATATTTAGGTCTGCGAACTCTTGAACTGTGCGTGGATAATTTGCAACCTGATTTCCTGTTCGACAACTTCTCTCCGGTTCGTGGAGGCATGATGCAAGGTAGGCAAGTTTTTGGCATTCGTTTCCGCTCAGATTTTCTTGACTATTGGTCTTTAAGCTTTTGATTTAGCTTAGTTTTGATATGGTTCTAGGTTTTTTGTTGTTTTCAGTTGTCAAACTTTCTTTTCAAAAAGAAGTTTATTTCTTCTCTGCTTTAGTTTCTTAGTTAGTCGTAGTATTTGCGTTCGTCGAACAGTGTATGCTGAAGGTATGCAACCGCTCTGAACTCAATAAAATCACGCTAAAAATTGATTTTTAGAAAAAATTTTGAACACATTCAACTTCTAGTGCCGATTTTCCCTTGAAGTAGATTAAGATGTTCTCGCTGAGAACGCCTCAACATAGTCTTTAGCAGCTTTCTGTGCCATCGCATACCGTTTCAAATTCTAGGTCTGTATAAGATCGTCGGAGAGTCTGGTGAGCCTCTATCTGTCGCTACTGCGGTCCGTGTGCTTGGGAAGTTTGGAGGTGCTAACCGCAACATGTTCACGGAACCTCCGGTACACTACTTTCTTGCTTTGGTTCATTGCTGGCTAAAATTTTCTTTGCCGTGTAGAGCCCGTCGTTGAAGAGGTGCTGACAACGAACTGTTCAGAATCTGAAGTCTCGTCCGAAAGGCGACCTACCGCCGTTTACAATTCGAGTTGCCTTTGATCGGACGAACAGTTCACAGACTTTCTTCTCGACGATCTACGGGGATTTGGCGCTCACTGAAACAGTGCGGACTGCTCTCAAACAAATTCGGTAGAGATCTATTTGCAACGACAACAAAACTTGGTTTAATTTCTAGAGTTTTTAGCCTCGATCCATCCAATGCGCACTACTCACCTCAAGTCCGTCAATACGCGATGGAGGTGCGCCTTTATTTCGTTGGCTGTACAGATGTACGGCTTCATTTACTAATGGCGTTTTCTAATCAGAACTTTTTAGCTAGCACGTTCGGTCCTGCTCAGTAGCTTTGCTCCGCTGGACTTCTCTGGCAAGTGGGAAGTAGGGTTGAAGGAGCGCTTCATTGAACAATTTAAGGTATTTTTTGACTTACGAGCTTCTGTCGCCTACACAGTCCTTGAAGTCATACGCACGCCGTGAAGTCAACAAGTGCTTTCTTTCAGCGACTGGATAATGCTCCAGACAGCTGTACCGTGTTCAGGTGTCTTCGCGAGGGTGACCGCTCTATACACTCAGACGCTCTTATGATTTTATTTTGTACGTTTTTTTATTTCGCCGTCAGAATTCATTGTAAAGGGCGTTCTTTTGAGGCGGAATCGTTGGCAAAGACCTTCGGAGCAAGTACATCAAATTCTTCAACACTACTATCCGGTATCTGACATTGCAGGCACTTCTGGAGTTTACAGGTGGGTGAAAGGACCAATAGCGGAAACTGCCGTTCACATAGGGAACACCAACATGCTTTAAACATGAGAGCAAAGCTCTAGTAATTTTTAAATTGCTCTAATAATTTGTTGTAGTAGGTGAATTTTCTAGTCGTCTTTTATCTATGAGCGCTTTTTGGTCAGGGCGCGCCGGCCGTCGCGTGTAGCGTGGTTCGTTCAGAGGTCTGGTGCGATCACACAGGCGTTATATCTTCGGGGTACTTGAATTGGCACCAGACGCGCCAGGGAAGGACAAAACGTTGAGTTGTTCGTGACCGTGGCGGGTCATTGTCTACGCTAAGTGCACGTTGAAACTGGACTGGCTTTCCGCTGTCCGCTAGAAGTGGAGTGCGTGGCGCATCTCAAAAAAGGGTGAGTAACGCCAGCCCTTATCCTCTGGGTAATTGCAGGCAGAGCTTCGCTCATGTCGCTGGAGCATCCAGCCCTGTGCATGGATGGCGGAATATTGGTGGACGCGATCGTGACAGCTCTCTCGGATTCCACAAAGGATTTCTGCCAGTCGGCTATAGTTGGCCTGCGACACATAAATGACGTGTGTCGAGTGGTTATACCGGATCTGGAAGTGGTGAGTCAAATTCTTCATGTCATCGAGCAGGTTTTATGCCCCAGATATTCGTCCATTCCAGATGCCACGTATCCCGTTTATACGTTACCTGATAGAGAGCGTGAGCTCCTTGTGCTATGCGTCTTCCTGGTTCGTGAGACTTGGTGGAGCAAGTGGCTTGATGTACTTCATCGAGAACTTCCCGGATTCTGTAGTGCTGACGAACATTAGCGGCTTTATGGACAGCCTGATCGAGGTGCGTTCTTCATGCATTTCGGGATTCATTATAATTTGCTTCTCGCACTCCTTCAGGTACTAATCGGCATGACCGACCAAGTTTCCTGCGGCGCTGTAGACATGGCCGTAGGCGCTATCGAAAAACTACAGAGGAGGTGTTTTATCGTACGTAGTTGCTCGATTAAATGACGTCTTCTCCTAGCCTTCGGTTCAACTTTTTCGTTCAGGGATGCCAAGTGAGCGATCACAAAGTCGCCATTTTCATGAACTGCGTCGCCGGCCATTTGTTCAGCGGAAGTCAGCACGTTCGCCAGAAGGTAGAACTGTTCGTCGCCCCTGTTGGGCTCCCTCACAAATATCAGCGTTTTCAGACATTAGCGATGTTAAACACCTGCGCAGACATTCTTGGTGTGTCGCTGTCGACTTTGTTGTACACATATAGGGACATTTTTGCAACACGCATTGGTAACTAAATTTTGTATTTTTCAAAATAAGGACGCTGTTCAGCGTTCTGTTAATCTTCAAAATTCGAATGATTCAGAGCGCGTGATGGATGAGTTCAATGTGTTGGCTCTTCTTGACCGTTGCGGAAGCTTAGAGGCTCTGCGTACCATCTTTGTATGCCAACCATCCTTGATCGACATTTCCATCGACCTGCCAAGGACCCAGCATTTCGCCAAGGAGCTCATTAAAGTGTGCCAGATGCCTATCAACGAAATGCTCGAGCTGTAGGTGTTTGTCTAGAGAATTGCCTCTCTCCAAGGGAATTCTACAGCGAAGTGTTTTAGTGAGCTCTTCAAGTCTATGGAAGGTTGCCCTGCTCATTTTCTACCTCCGTATACGGTCACGGAAAAGGCGGAATATTACAAAGCTTTGGCTATCAGTGGGTTCACTTCATTATTCTTACGACGAGATTTCAAGGATACAGAATAAGATAGCAATTGTAGAAGCGCTGGTCAGTCTGTATAAGGCGCTGGTTGGATCCGACAATGTGCAGAGCATGGATACGTCGTCGGCTACCGTCGGCGGTGGAGTTACTGTAACACTGGAAGAGATTGCCAACGCCACTATCGAGACGATTCTGTGTCCCATTCCTTCGGTTATTCAAGCTGCTGAAGAGGCGCTAATGCAGGTTGGGCTGAACGCACTTCCCAGTAGTAGAGGATTTGAATGAAGGCAAGCTTCCAGATCGCTCCGATAGATGCGAAGTGCGTGAGAACTATAGGCGATTGTGTGTTCAACCAGTTCCGCAGATCACAATGCGAAGCTCGCAGTGCTGAGAGTGTGGCGCAGTTGTACCGCCTTGTCCGTCTGAACACCTCCTTGTTCGATATCAACCTGGCGTCAAACCTGGTGGTGAGTTGGCCTCACTCCATTTACTGGGCTGCTGCATTAGCGAATGTCAACAATCTCCTTTTAGAGCTACATATGTGGGCATGCTACTCGCTATCCCTTGGAACCGACACCAACTGCAGTGCCTCAGCTGGATGGTCAGGACGTGGAGGCAATCACGCAGACTGTCCGTCTACTCCTCCTCGTACAAGATCCAGCCGCCGCCAAGCTGGCCACTCAGTTAACGGGATTCATAGCATATTTCGATCACCACTACTGCACAAGTGTGAGTCACTTGTGGTCTGCTGGCTGTTTCCTTTCACAGTTTTTTCACATTACTATGCTCCTTCCTAAATATTTTTTTAATGTAAAGCGTTGCAAAATTCTTATCGCTATAGCGACATTGGGGTGTTCTTGTTCACTTCAAAGGACAAGAAGGCGAAAAACACCGCCATAGTCAGTGCCACGCATATCCACCAATTCAGACACTCCCTTCGTCCCTAGACCATGTTTTTGATTTAGCGATTTGAACGGTGGTTTATGTGCTAATAATTGGACGAAAATAGGTATGGTCTCCAGCACCTGTTGGTCTAAAATTTGGAGGCTATTTAGACCGAGAAATTCTTCTTATTCGACAAATGACGTAAGTGTTCCATTCTTAGGCACGGCTAGAAAAAGTAATCCCGTTCAAGTCCTCGAGCGATCTGAGCAAGCAAAATTGTCGTTCGAAATAACAATTTGGGAAAGCCACTCGCAAAAGCGGTCTTAAATCCTTTGTAAAGCATCATCTATACGATTTTTGCACTTCCATTAAATAAACAACACGATCTACTGATCAGATGATGTCACAATCCTTACATCAAGCAGTTGAAGATTTGCAAAGTTGTTCTAATGCTCTGAAATAGGAGTTTTTTTGTAACAAGAGGGTAAGAGCCCTTGTTCTCAAAGGGAAGTGAGCCCGTACGCGTACAAAGAACGTCAGGATGTGGTCATCTACCGCACTGTGTCAAAATTAGCCTCACCTTGCAGTTCCTTCCCTTGCACAGTTCTCAGCTGCCGCGGAGTAGAGCACAGAACTCATTCAAACGCATTCATTTTACGCCCGCGGACCCGTTCCCTATAAGTACAGAATTTTTACAGTGCTCCAGATAATGTGAGGACTTTTGAGACGACTAAGTTTGGGCGGATCCGTGTGAAATTTGTGAATTGGAAAAGTAATCGGTTACTCCGATTTACTTCATTTTTCATAAGGTTTAAAAAGAATATGGCGAAGTATGACATCTTTACAGGTGTGGTTGGCATCAGCAATTGTTTTTTCTAAAGCTAAAGTTCGTTCTGCTCTTTACACTACCACTAATAATGTCTGGCCAATATTTGTCCATGTGAATTCGTATTCGTAATCCACTATTCAATTCATTGTCGATTCTTTTGTAGGCATACGACGCGTGGATCCCACCACTCGCTACGCTGTTGTCTACTCATGCACGAGAATCCATGGCATTCTTCTTGTCCGAAGAGTCGCTTGCAATGCCCTGCCGGAGGGCACTGCTTCGGAAGCTCATAAAAGACGAAGAATGTGCTCCAATTCGAAGTCTTCTAATGAAGGATTCTTCCTATTTTGCGAACCTGCTGGAGAACCGGGTCATGGTATGTCCATATGGTCCCTAAACGCTTCCTTTTACAACGCCGCTTACATTGTGTGCCTTGCTGTTCCTCATTATGTGGCGTTAGCTGTAGGTTTGTAGGATTCCTCGGGAGAATGGAGAGAAGCTTCTCCTTCACACCAAAGTGAGGCCGAGATCATGGAGCGCGAGATGCTTTGCCTACACGTGATAGACGCCGTCTCACGTAGAAATGTCCAGTGGTTTGCAGGCGCAAAGGAACTCGTCATAAAATTGAGACAGGTACGTTGTTTTGTCATGATGTGCTGCTTCCTCGTGTCGAAATCGTGTTTTGCACGGTTTTTACCAGAACGTCTAGCTATTCACTGTTCGGCAAAGAATTTTGAAGTAGTGAAGATTGGTGCTGTAAGACAAGAGTACTTCGGGTTTTATGAAGGCAGTTGATTTTTCATTCCCATTATTTTTTTATTCATGGGTGTACTGGCTTCTTTTGGTCCCGGGTTGGGTGTGCCTTTTTATTCGCTGTACAACTGGAGTAGCTTATTAACTTTATCCGGTTATACAGCACGGAATAAATATACAGGCACGAAGAAGCTAGTCAAAATTGTTTAGTGCCAGTTGCACTATTGTCGCGGGCACAGCGAAGGAAACAGGCAATGGGACAGAGGGGTGAAGGACCGACCGCTGTGGCCAGTGGAGAAGAGACGAATCAATGTCCTCTGTCCCTCCTACAGACGGCTACCTAGAACTTGGAGCATGACGAGAGACTACACGAAAGGATGAGACCAGAGGGTTATTGACAGGCAAGGAAGGGCAGTCAGGTCACAGCCTGGTGACGAAAGAGTCATGAGGATATGAAGAAATCGGCGGGCGCTCATGAGACAGGCCGGAGATGGCGAAAGAACAACAAGCACATCTCCGGTTACGGTAGAGCCATGTGCAATATCCACACGCCGGTCCTCATGAGAGTCAACTCCGGTGACTCATCGTCGTCCTTGTCCTCGTCCTCGTCCTCTCTGCTTCATGTACGGGGCATGCTCAGCTCGTTTCGCCTTGGGGTCACGCAGGTACATGACTTCGGGGCGTTTCGGTAGCTTCCTCTTCTTTGCGGCAGGCTCGTCGTCGTCGTGGTTGTCCTTGGCTGTGGCTGACGTGGTCGCTTTGTTCGGGGCTTCCTTCGGTTTCCTCTCCTTCAGCTTGAATCTTGGCAGACGCAGAGTGTTTGAAGCAGCATCTCTCAACTGCTCCAGAAACACTTGGACTTGCCAACCATGGAAGCAATGGTCAGCCTTCCGTGGGCTCAAACCCAAGCTCAGTGCGGGGTGGAGCTTAGGGATATCCTCTGCGCATGGACCGTAATGGTCAATCACGCGTGCGTCAAACCCACGCTTTGGGCCTGTGAGCATGTGCACGACCTCAACGCACACTCGACGCATCTGCTCCCACAGATCCTGGCGGAGTTTTTCGAAGGGCGCCGGGAAACAGTCCAGCGTCCCACCACACTGTAGGTGCCTCTCGATTGCCTGAAGGCAAGTTCGCATATGCGGCGAACTTGGCGTGGTCTCGGGCCATACCCATACCACTGCTGCACTGATTGGCAGCTTGTCAAGTTGGTCAGCCATATCTCCAGGATGGTTGTAGACCACAAACTTGACTGTGGGCTCCGGTTCGAAGTCCGTCAGCACCCTACCAAAGCTTTTCGGAACAGCCAATATGATCGAATTGGTTGGCATATCATCGCTGTCCTGTTCTGAAATTTGCTCTCTTCGAACCATGGCTTGGGCGTAGTACGCGGAGATGTCGTAGCCAGGGTGGTGGCTAAAGATCGGTGGGTGAGCGAGCCTCACACCCTCCCTTTCCTTCACAGCCGCTGCGAAGTCGTGACAGAACTGACGGTGTGCCGATATTGCACAGCTCAGCCCGTACACAGTGAGGTGTGTGGACTGCTTTTTGAGAAGTTCAGCTTCCTTTCGGTGCTCTCCCCACGCCGGTTCAAGCGCAATCGAGGCCACATTCGCCAGCTCGAACAAGTTTCGCACTTTCTTCGAGCGTGCCAAGTTGCATCGAAGACCAGGAAGTCCAACGTGCGCTCTCTCCTTGAAAACGCCGCACGTGCAGGGGTAGTGGAGATGAAGCGGATCCTCATTTGGAGCGCCGATCGTTACTCTGAAACAAGATACTTTATTACACTTGTTTTTCTTCGGTCTACCCCTTTTTGACCTAGTCCTTGTTGTCTGGAGTGGCTCGTCATCTAACCCTCTAGGTAGTTTTCTCAACTGGTCGAACGGAACCCGCTTAGGTTCTTGGTTTGCGTTGATAGCCGTTATCAGCGCACTATTCTCACTCAGTTCTACCACTCTGAAAGGTCCACACCACTCATTTACCAGTTTAGGATGCCTCGACGAGCTTTTCTCCGCAGGAACACGCATGTACACCCGGTCGCCGAGAGTCAGCGGTCTCTCGCTGACGTGTTTGGCTTTATCGTATGCTGTTTTCATGCGATTTCGGGCTTTGTGCTTCCATTTTTTCCTTTTCCCAGGCTTCAGCTGGAGGACAATCTTCCCAGTCTCTAACTGGAAATCTTTTCTGGACCGTAAATACACCTCCAAGTGGTTGTTCAGGGTATAGCCCCAGTTATTGAGAACGTTCGTGCCTAAAACCAGTACGTTTTCGCATTCTTTCATTACAAAGAACGCTCCACGTATGGTTGGTTTACCTTTCTTGCCTAACGTTAGACGTACTGCGCCTTTGAACGGCATACGTTGTCCCGAAGCGTTGAAAATTGGCACCTCCTCAGCTGTAGGGATCTCCTCGACATCGTTGTCTAGATCAAACCCGGCATGTGCAGCTTTCAGTAGGAGCGCCAAGGGAAGGATGCTGACCTGCGAACCCGTATCTAGCAAAGCCTTCACCTTTTGCCCTAACAACTGCACCTCGGCTACGATCTGAGGACCAGTGAGCTCAGAACTCTGAACTCCCGTCTTGGAAATGCCACATGACCATGTTCCCAACTTGGCCACAAAGCTTCGTTGTTTTCCATGTGGTGTCTGCCGTGTTTCACCCTGATGAGGAGTTGGCTGAACCCCAGTGGTTCTCGGCACTTGTTCCTTGCAGTCTCTTCTGAGATGGCCTGTTTTCTTACAGTTATGGCACACAACTTCTCTTTTTCCCGTTGCGTCTCTGCCATCCTTCTCAGGTTCTTGATGTCCTAGCTGCATTCTCGATCGTGTCTGTACACCAGGAACAGAGCTGCGTTCAGTGGATCTTCTCCACTGAGGGTTTGGACGGGGCTGCTTGTCTTCAAGCTCCTGCTTTAGAGCTTCTGCCACTTGACGACTACGCTCTACGCGTTGTGCCAGAGATTTTAGTTTCTCGTAAGACTGATCACTTGATGTTTGTTCGACTTCAGTGAAGAGTTGCACGTATTCCGGCCATGACGTGAGTTTCGTGATCAACTCGCCCGTGCGCATGGTGGAAAGCTCACGCTCCGAAAGGTCGGGGTAAGCTGCGCGAGACAATTTCTCCAGCTCGACGCAATAGTCGGCGGTAGAGGTCGCGTACTTTAGGTTCCTCAGCTTAACATATGCCTCCATACGTTTAGCGGATTCATTCTCCTTGAATTTTTCAGAAAGTGCTTCTACAAACCCGGAGAAGCTACCCTCTCGAACCTCAAGTGGTAGAGTTTCCATGATTGCGCGGGGTCGGCCTCCTAATTTCGAGCTTAGGAGATGGATAAGCACGTCATCGCTTATGTTGAGCCACCCATACTTTATGTTAAAGGACTTTAGGAATGTCTCAAATCCTTTTCCTTGCGCGCTATCATAGATCTCTACATCAGGCAGAGCCATCGCAGCAAACGCCGCTCCTACAGAATTTCCACCTGTAGCCGCAAGGTCCGGTAATTCCTCACCTTGGTTCCTCTTGAACGGTGATCTCCATTGGAATTCCGGCAGCCTTTGCTGCTCGCTCTCGGGCTGCAGTTTCTGCAAGTATGGATTATTCTGTCTCTTCGGCAATATATTCTGCCTGACTTGACGCCTCGTGGTGTCAGAAGCCTCTGGCGAACTCAATTCCTTACCTTCGGCAGCTGCAATAGGGTCAAAATCCACCATTTCGACGCTCTGCGGCACTGTATTCGAGTTCACCTTTTGCATTGCCTCTCCAAAGGTCGTTTGCAGTGTGCCAGGCTGGTTCTGATTGCCCTGAAATGAACATACTTTAGGATGCTCAGATACTAACTCTTGTGTTCCAGAGACCCCGGCTCTCGAAGCCGGCTTTCTGACTACTTCTAAAAGAGTTTTCACTGCCCCCACTACCTTAGTGGACTCAACTGCCAGCAGCTTGGCTAGAACGCGCATGCAGACGTCATCGTGACGTGCTTGCTCCATCACTTCTAGCATAAGCGCATTAAGCTGGTCCAAGTTGAACGCCTTCAGACGTGCTATTTCACTAGACAAAGATTGCAGTTTTGTCATCTCTGCCTCAATGTCATTGCATGCTTTGTCAAGAACCTCTTGGAAATCCTCCAGTGGACCCAAAGGCTCTGTTGGTGACTTCACCGGTTTTCCACGCTTTTTGCCCAATGCAAAATTTTGTGTACTCTCCCTTATTCTAGTCACCTGCTCACTAACACTGAGCAAAATCGCGCTTACCTGTGGTGCTTGCGTTTCCGCTAGCTGGCGGACCTTCTCCGTCAGGCCAGCTACTTGCGCCTGTAAGTTAGCGACTGTCCGGTCTTCGCCCTCTAGAAGCATCATTGCTTCTACTTCCTTTTCAATGGCGTCTTCGGACATTTTCCTGCAATGTACGAATTAATTTCGTAGCTTCCAGCCGATTTTTCAACGAACCGATCGAAAGCGGCAGGAAATCGGGATTCACCTTATACCTCGGTGATCTTCCTCATAAGTAGAAGCGTTTCAGTGCAAAATGAAAATTTGCGCAGCGTTTAGCCTTGCAAAAATGCTTTTCTTGACCGTTCAGACACGCTAATAGAGTACCAAACTCCACTAGAGAACTGACGGGATTCACCCCACGGTGAAATTCAGATACTACCGTGTTTAACGGCTTGGTATCTGTAGTGCTTATTGGTTTCTTCAAGGATCCACTGTCCTCTTGAAACCAGCACTTTCACAAAAGAAGTCCTACGCAAATTTCCTAGGCGTGCGTTGGAAGCGACAACAGTTTTGGCAGTTGTTCGGCCCCCATGTGACGGCTTCCTTTTGGTCCCGGGTTGGGTGTGCCTTTTTATTCGCTGTACAACTGGAGTAGCTTATTAACTTTATCCGGTTATACAGCACGGAATAAATATACAGGCACGAAGAAGCTAGTCAAAATTGTTTAGTGCCAGTTGCACTATTGTCGCGGGCACAGCGAAGGAAACAGGCAATGGGACGGAGGGGTGAAGGACCGACCGCTGTGGCCAGTGGAGAAGAGACGAATCAATGTCCTCTGTCCCTCCTACAGACGGCTACCTAGAACTTGGAGCATGACGAGAGACTACACGAAAGGATGAGACCAGAGGGTTATTGACAGGCAAGGAAGGGCAGTCAGGTCACAGCCTGGTGACGAAAGAGTCATGAGGATATGAAGAAATCGGCGGGCGCTCATGAGACAGGCCGGAGATGGCGAAAGAACAACAAGCACATCTCCGGTTACGGTAGAGCCATGTGCAATATCCACATGGGCAGATATTCTTGACGTGAAAAAATGGAGAGGGAGAAAGGAATTCCTTGTTGTATTTGCTGATCGTACAATTTAAAGCCTCCTGTTGAATTAGCTTATTAGCAGCGTGGGTCACTTCTGTACGGTAACCTGCCGATGGATATGCCTGTGTTTTACCCTCTCATCTCTCCTCTAACGTACAACCGATAGGAGGAGGTATTACTCTACTCACCGATTATTGCGACACCTGATTAGACTCAAAAATGAACGTAGCATAAAGGTAAAGTAGGGACCCTAAAGTTGTCACGGGTTTCTGTTGCTGAGTGGGGCTGATATTAAAATGCTGAAAAATTTCTTACTTCAAGGGAGCTTTTATTTCTAGCTTTCTTTAAAAAACGTTCAACATCAACTGTGTTTTCCAAAGAATGTTAGTATGTGTCTGTGGTGTGTGTGGTTGTGTATGTATTTGTCAGTTTGTCTGTCTATCAGATGGAGAAACCTTCCAATACGCAGTTGCCGTGCTAGGGATGTCAACGAAAACGCTAATAGCATTTGTGAAGCGTTGGAATCAGTTCGTTTTCCAGCTAACCTTATAGAAACAGAATTTCCTTCATTCCATGTCCGGTAGACCGCAGTCTTATAGCATTGTGCCCTTGTTGATCTAGATCATTTTCTTTGTGAGTTGTGTAGACTGCAAATTTCGGTCATTTTCTTAATCTTAAGCGTTGCTTTGGATAGCCAACTCCAATCGGCAAAGTAAAGTTACTGATTAAGCCACACGCCAAAGATTGACATTAGTCAGTTCCTTGAGAAAAACACCGCACCATCTAGTTCTACGTGATGTCGTATCGGGAATTTGAAAGCTTGATTCACTGTTGCGATAACTGGTTGTGACCAGTTGATGAATGTGTCAGTACTTTATCCCTCCCTCTCATTTCACCAACAACAGAGGGTTAGAATGCTTGCTTGAACTAGGCGAGTCTCGCACAAGGAGTGCCCAAGCTTCCTCCGACTGCGTTTCTTGTTTGTCTAGATATTTCCACCTTGTTCAGGAGAGTTTCTTTGCTATTCAAGAAAGTCAGCGTTGATCCAGCTATAGAGATTAAGTGCATACTTTCGTATTATCCATGACGATGAAACCCATCAATTCAGCTGTGGAATAACGCGGACTTCAAAGGTCGCTATGTGGTTCATGCACCGTGTAATAAGGATCTGCTGGAGCTGACGATAAAAATGATGACAGAGCACAAATACAAGGTGCCACGTCTGCTGGTCAACTGCTTCATTCGGCACTACAGGTATCAGAGGCCGAAGTGTTAAGCGCATTTTATCTTTATAAATCATTCCATCATCGCAGGCACAATAATAACGATCTCGATCTTCTCTGCGACATTCTTTTCGTGTTCATAGGGCGTTACGTGACAGATTTCTGCTTCGTACGAGAATTCCTCGAGCGGGAAGTGATACCGGTATGTATTCACCTTTTCAACCACTTCTACAGAGGTCAATGGACGAATCTGTTTAGACTTATTCCATGGAATGGCGGAGGAAGTTGTTCTCCTTCGTGCTCGGAAAGTTCGAAGCTGGTGGTTCAACTGTAATTAAAGACTTGTTGTACGTGAAGATCGTACAGTACGTGTTGATTCCATGCCTGCAGTGGGCCTTCGAACGCTACAATGTCGATGAGGTGCGTCTGCCTTAATACATCTATGTTTGGCTGAAATTTTCTTCAGTTCTATGTGTTTCAGATACTGGGAGAAATTCAAAACCCATCTGAGCAACCAGAAAATGACCCTAATGATCTCGTTTATCGTTTGGCTCATGTGAGTGTTGCTAATGTTACTGCTTTCTAGTGGATAACCGATAATTGCTGTCTTTACAGATAATCGACCAGAACAGGCAGGTGATGAGTGATGGCATAGTGATTGTTTTGTACCAGCTCTGTACCCTTCTTGTCAAACATGCGCCACGGCATGTTCATAACAATGACTCCAAGTAAGAACCTCAGTTTTAAGAACTAACGATAAGTTCGAGTGCAGTACTCCACTGAAGTTTTGAATTCTAGTAACTTCGGAAGGCCAGCAGAATCCTACTATATATGCAACAAAAATAGAACAGTTCTAGTCGTCTGTGCTTCTTTACCGGTAAAAGATATTGCTTAGGTTTTTGAGCGGCCTAATGTTCCAACTGGTTTGTTGGATCCCCTATTCTGCCATTAACGCAGAACGGCGGAGCCGCGGCTGTCGTTGGCTGCCGAAATGGTTTACGTTCAGCGGTAACTTGATGGCTCATCAAATAGCGGGAGGCGTAATGATATTGCTTCATGCTAGCGATGAATGAGCGGATCTCTAAAGATGATAATCTCTTAGTTGTACTATTCGCTCAAGGACCTTCCTATACAAGGAACCCTTTGAGCTTAGGAAACTGTAATTTCTGAACAACATTGATTGGACGAGCCGCGCAGTTTGATAGCACTTTCTAGACGTAATCCTGGATAACACAACATACCTAGCTAAGGTAAGCGTTGATGAATAAGATTTCTACCCTCTGTCCATCACCATGCCTTGTTCTGCGTATTCTGGTATATGCACACATTACTTCCAATATTGATGAATCCGACTCTTTGTCCCAGCTTCTAGGATCATGCTTCCTTAGGGCCGCGTACAGTGTACTTCCCAATGGACGTAGCGACCTCATGTTGATTTGTTCAGCTTGTGACCAAAATTATCATTAACATTAAGTTTAACAGGATCGGCCCAGCCTTCGACGACGTATCCTCTATCTCCCTGGATGCAATTTCGTATTGACCCAGTGGAAGGAAGATGCGTATGGGCTGGAGAGGGTTGGGGGAAGGGGTATTGTAGAGATGGATATTCATTGTGCGCTTTTGCTACGGGAGGTATGGAAGTACTCATGACGACTGAACTCGCTAAAGTTTAAGAAGGGCATAGGTTGCTCTATACGTATTGGGTAAATCAGCCCCGTCACAGACTAACAGTCAGGTTAGCAAGTTACAAGTAACACACAGGCAAGAGAGAAGAGAGGATAAGCAGCCGTTTCCTTCATCGATACAGTACATGCTCGAGCACGGTAACCACACTCAAGTTCAGAGCGTATTGTAAGAAGTATAAACGAAATGTTGGAATTGAAGTTCTTATGTCGGGATCGTATACAGTGAGAGAATCTTACATTCAGCCACTGTTTTTCAGGAAGCACGGATGGCGATTGAGAGTTTTCATGCTTTTTGCCTGGTCCTGCCTAACTCCTACAAATAGGCAGGATGCCACACTTCGATACACAGGTTTTCTGTTCATCTCACATATTGTACAGAAGTTCACCATTAATCGAAAGATCGTTCTGCAGGTAGGACAGTTCGCTCCTGCGTTAGGTGAATGTATCACAGACATATGATAGTCAGTGTTTCAGGTGTTCCAAGCGCTGTGCGGTTCTTTCCAATATGACAGCCGAGAACTCGTCAGGCGTGCAGCCGATGTGGTAACGGCAGCGATGCCAATTCGAATGGATGACGGTAACCATCAGATGTTCATCAATGTGAAGCGCGTTCTCAACGAAGAAGCCCACAGCTTGCAGCATATTCAGCACATAGTGTAGGAATGGGTCTTTACCACTGAAATGAGGCCCAATGATTGTAATCCATTTGTAGGAGTATGGTTGTGCGAAATTACCGATCTTACTTCGCTTGTCGCCACGCGCTGTTCAAGCCGCTCATGAATGCAGTGCGGCGTGTAATAAGCACACCGAATTCGGCCATGGATGGGTAAGCTCGTGGTGCGGTTCGCTAACCGTCATTCCTACTGCTGACTGTTCAGGGTAGTGACTCGAAAATTAGCGCTGGACATGTGTGAGATGGTGATCAAGTGGGAACTGCTTCGATTACAGAAGGTTGAGCAGCTGACGCAGGGTCTCTCGTCGCATGATGATGAGGTGGGTTGTTAGTTGAAGCTACGATTGGATTAGCCTAGCTTTTGGCTGATCCGGATATTACTTTGTGCTTCATCTGTAATTTTTTTAGTTGGACTCGCTCTTAAATGATGCGGACGGCTCACGACATCCGTCACAACAGTCATGTAACCTGCCAACGGGTGAGTTAGTGTTTGGCTTGTCACGCCTTCCCAGAACTTCGTCGAGGTTTGAAGTAGATCTGTGCTCATTTGTGGTGTATGAGCATAAGATACACATTGACCTTTTTAGGGTTTATGACATTTTATCCGTAAGTCGTAACCTTCTCCAAAGTTGTTTGCTTCCGTCAACACCTCACTTTGAAATGTGCTCAGCCTGTATTTATTTATTTATTTATTAATACATCCATAGGGATGTGCCACTAATGATCGAGAACAGGCCACGAACAAATTGCCCGGAAAGAACATGAATAGGAAAAAAAACTCAAAACTCAACTTACAATCAGTTAAAGCGCTAAAAAAGCTATCGAGAACATTGGGGAAAGAAAGGAAAAACATTGAAAAAAAACAAAGAGGAAAAGAAAGAACAGAACCTGTATGATACTGATGCGCACCTATCTTTTAGAATGAGTTCTCAAAGTGCACTGTATATGTATAGAAATGATGTAAGGCTTTCAGTATAGTTGAAATATATCTTCTTCAGGAAACGTAGGGGGTGAGTTCGAAGACCAGCTGTACAAGCAGATGTCGAAGGAGTGTGTGGACGAAGTAGTTGCTATGCTTCTTAAGTTTGCAATACAGGTACAGTAGCGACATATTCTTCATTATTCCTTGTCCTCTATTGGATTCTACCACTTATTATGGAGCAGCAGTAAGGCAAGTTTTGTAGTCGAGTTCTGGTGTCCAACCGCATCAGTTGCACCAGGCTACGGTGGAGAACGGAAAGCGGAGCATCGGACTTATGAAGCAGTGCCTCAAATCTGCTGTTTGGGGAGACATTGTAACTATCAAAGTCGGATGGTTAGTTGGAAGCTGTTTTCTCCATCGCTATGCTAGTGATTCCTATCTAATTTTAGGCTTGAGAAAGAGCTAACTGTTCCGCCGGAGTCATTGGTTCGCCAGGAGAATCAGCCACAATTTGCTCAGTCGATATCGCAATCTCAGCAGGCCCTTGAAGTTGTGATTAACTTGGTGACAATAATGGTAGGCTTTGTTCAGGGCCCGTTTCCTGTGGTAGTGAAATTTTTGAACTCACTCTTTCTAGCCGAAGCCTCTACTGCTGCAAACAGTTCGACCTCTCCAAAGGGCCATAATTTCCTGCCTTAACTGTGGACATAGCACGGTATTATTTTTCTTGAAGGCCTTGTTTTCCAACTGCTCTACCGACACTGAAGTAAATCTATTGCCTTCTTAGCTGGTTCGCCTTGTCAACGTGCTGGTCACGAAATTGTTCGAAAAATCCAACTGTTCGATGACTGGCATGTATGAATTCGAAATTCTCAATCAGTTCATTTCGAAGTACCTGAATGACCATTTCAATTCCTATGTCAAGTAAGTGAATTCGTTTTCTCGCGAAACTCATCGTATAGGTATCTTTATCACCATATGCCTTGTGCCCTACAAATTTGGCCTGAGCCACTACACTGACATTGACAGATCGTCGACCTGTATGGTGATGAACGCCTTCACTGCTCTCACATTACTTCGGGTGATCTGTGCACAGCAGCCTGGGTATTTGGATGCGATGTGCTTGCAATCGTACGTGAAGGTGAGTTATTCATAATGCTTTCTGTTACCCTGCCAACAAGAACTAGCAATTGAAATGGGAACAACGTTGCGGTTTTTAGCTCCTAGCTGGAACGAGGTACTCGTGGGAACTCGGAAACATAAGGTCTTTAGTTTTGAAGGTATTAAAACCTTTGGTGCTAGAAGAAGGTTTCGTCGAACAATTCTTTGGCAACGAGGATGTCAGTCAGCTTCAACAGGAGGACACCTAGCTTCTCCTCTGACTTTAGATTCTCTTGTGAAATGTTGTGGTTGTTTTGGAACTTTTAATTGCTTAACGTTCCCAACCGCCTCGTCATCATACGAAGCTATTCGAGTAGCCCACTACATGATACTGTCGAAGCATGGGACATTAAACAAGTCCAACAAATCTAGTCACAGCACATGTTTATGAAATAGGTTGTGCATCAGTGACGAATCGCTAGCTGAGAGTGAATCCAGATTATAAATAGTTGGTCTCATGTTGCTATCCAGGTCTTTTCAGCCAAATTTCTTTCCGAATCTTTGCTTTGGTGAGATTTTGGAGTACTAAGCGGGCTGGTGCCATCTCCATTATGAGACCATGGTCGTGGAACACTCAAATAAACACAGTTTCTCTGCTCCCATCTGCTGACGCTGAGGAGAGCACAGAGCTAGACAAGGGAAGGAACTCCGGGGTGTGGGTGATCTAACTAACCCGTTTTAGGATACCTTTCCGGTGTACAGCGAGCACCAGTCCGCTTAGTACCGATTTTGGTACTTCTTAGGGTTAGGGTTACATCAGCATTGAAGGCCGTTCAGAGCAGCACCGCCGTGCTACGCGACGAAATGATAGTTACTCATCTCGAACGGGCAGAGCGATTAATCGATGTGGGAGATCGAGATCGTGTGGGACGGTTACGTCGCGTTGTGCCACGGTGGAGCTCTGAACGTCTCCTAATGCCAGTGGTGGAGAGCAGACACTGGTCTATCGCGACTTCACATCCTTGTCGGGATTCTTCTTTCCCTCCTTACGCTATTCACCTGGCGTTGGACCAATCTTCTAGAGCTCGCTACAGTACAGGAGCCTGTCATGATTGCGACTATGCGACTAATTTAGGTTGGTTCCTGGTGACAAACATTTTGTTTTGCTGGAATTCTTGACAAAGGGGCTAAAAGCTTAAATTAGAACACTAATGGTGAGGACTACCAGAAGAAGACGAAAAATCAGCAAGCAAGCCTTTGAGAAGGACCCTTGTCGAATTTATATTCGATCCAGAGTCTGAAGGGGTTATCATTTTTGTATGAGTCTATTTGTTGTCACCTCCTGGTAACCTTTGGAAGCGTAAACTGTGAACGCGTGGACCAGCTCGCTGCGCAGCCAGTTTCGTTAGAGACTGCTCAGCACCACAGTTCTGTGTCTGAGTGTTCGGTGATGGAGTGGTGCGAAAAGAGCGGCTAGAATTGCCTCTCGGCCTCCTGGCTAAGATAAAAGCTTGATGTAGCTAGCCGAGTTTAGTTGTTGATCAGAATACCCTTCCAAATGTTTTCGCAACTTTCCTACTGAATTCACCTACTTTGTTTTTACCGATTTATAATGAGTGTTTCCACGTAGAACGGAATCTATCACTTGCCGCGGTTCTAGTTTTCCAGTTCCTTCGTCAATTTTCGAACTGAATCCTTCGCCATCCAGGCTAAGATGTCGTTTACGTTACCGGAGAAGTTTCCTCGTCGCATGTTTTCTGACCCATCAACACTCAGTCGTTAACAAGGTGAATCGGCTGGCAGTGTAAACCATTTTGACGCCAAATTGAACACTTTTCAAACCACAGTTAGACACTTACTTCCACAACCAAACTGAAGGTCTTCCAAATCAAAACGGACGTTCTTCAGGTTAGACTAGTCACTTTCTATTAGGGAAATTTAGCACGAACTCTTTTAAAAGTTCCTAATTCACCTACCTCCAAAAGTAGACACAGTATTTCAAGGGCGATATTTTTTATCTTGCCTAAGAAAAAAGAATGGGTTTAGGCTTATTTTGAAGTGTAAGAAGCATCAATTTTTGAGTGTATTAAAAGGAGAGAGCATGTTTATGCACTTGTCCAGCACGTTGCGATTTTCATTGTTGGTCGGAAAATCTGCCTGCGTAGACTGACCAGGGGAGGGTCTCAGGCGTAGGTCTGAACGGGGGAAATGGATAGTACTGCGAGAACCTCTACCCTTCATGAAGTAGAAAAACATGTTTCGTTTTTGCTGAGTCCTTGAACCAAAAGATCTACGGGCTCTCGAAGGCGGGAGTACAGTAACGCACCGTCAGCACGTGTTCACGTGCATGCGTGCGCGCGCGTTGGTGTATGGGAAGCGGCAAAAGGCTCAGCGGCAAGCGTGTCGGTGGCTCAGCAGGGTGCGGGGCTGCCTCAAAGGTGCTAGACTAGGTGTTCGACTACCGTGCAATGCACTATTTTTGCACTTTTTTGACTAACCGCTGCCTTCTTCACCAGTTTGCTTCCTACAGATCTCCTACATATTTTTTCACTCTAAATTGTCAAAAGGGCCAGATTCATGATCAACACCCTATGACCTCGACAGCCCTATTCACCCGTATCTGCTGTAACCTATCGTAATCAGCCGAACTTTAAAAAGCGAATGTCAGATTCGTGATTAGCACCCCAAATAACCCCCTGGGAGAAGTCCGGGCAAGATTGGTGATTATGACTCGACACAGGAAGCAAATTAGTGAAGGGGCAGTGGTTATAAAAAGATGCAAAAATAGGTCTAGCATCTTTCCCACCTTCGGGGGCCTTTAGCTCTTTTGGTTCAAGGACTCAGCAAAAACGGAACATGTTTTTCTACTATATAAAGGCTGGAGATTCTCGCAGTACTATCCATTTCTCCCGTTCGGACCTACGTCTGAGACCCTTCCCTAGTGACTATACCATTCAACAATACTAAAGGAACAATTTTAGAGACGCCTGTCTCCACAACGCAGGTAAGTAAGCAGCATCTAGACTATGAATGTAATAAAAATCGCGGCGAGCTCCACGAGTGTGTGGCGCGACCTATTCTCGGAATATGGGAAAAATTGCTGCTTTCCTACACTTTAAAATAAGCTTGAGGTCGCAGTTTTTCTTTGAAAAGATTAAAAAACTTGACAAAAAAATGGAACACTCCAAACACTATATTCATTTTTTGGGGCAAGTGAACTATATATTTTCAACTAAAGCCTGATTATTTTTTAAATTGAATATTTTATGTTTACCTTTTAGCATTAGAAGGTGTCTAGTTTAACCGGAAGGTGTTGATTTTGATGTGACAGATGTTGGGTTTGATTTCAGATTTCTTTTGAAAAGTGTTCATTTTGATGTGAGCATTTATTTATTTGCTCTACGTTAACCAGATAACGTGCCATAAACCAAACACAATAGTAGCACATCACAAGAAGCACATGCAGAGAGTGTACAAGATTTCAAAGAAGCACGAGAGCAGCTACCTAAATATCCAGAGTAATGCTAAATTCTACAAATGGAAAGCAATGAAATATAGTGTCAAAGATGAAATCTTTGTAATTGCTAAAGCGCCTAAGTGAAATTGCTGAGGTATAATGTTGACCGGCGATTGTATCTACCATTGTGATAAAAAGCGGAATTTGATGGTAGCGAAGCTTTGTCATGATAATTTAAGCTGTGTCTCCAAACTTCCATCTCCTATTTGTTTGTGGGAGATTAGAAAATACTTGCTGTGGAAATAGTTGGCTTCCGATGTTTTGAACGCTGCTTTTGAAGGTGCTGGAGAAAGCTGTGAGGGATCACGTGACGCATGTTTCTGAACAAGGCGAGGCGACAAGAGAAAAATGTTGGTTTTGCACTGCCGCTCCTCAGCGAGTTTTTAAGCCTTTTTCCCGTCACTCAATTTCGGTTGTTCCAGTAGCAACGGCTGAGATGATATCAATGGCTCTGGAGATTCTACGTCCCCGAATCGAGGCCATATCAACGGAGGCAAAGAGAACGATTTGCCAGAACGTTCTTCTTCCTCTCATCGAACGTTCTACCTTTGAGAAGATCATTGACGTCGTGTTGCGAATCGTCTCCGAGCTGGTTGTAACCCATCGTGACGAGGTGTGCAATTTTTGTCCATCGAAATCTTTCACCTCAAACAGAGAAGCTAGTCTCTTACCATCAAAGGTAGGTCGAAGAGGCAAGACTTCTGTATATGACGAGAAGCGCCTCTGCCTTAGAAATAACAAGCAGATAGCAGATACGGTAACCCAAATTATGCAGAGAGCAGAGCTACGGTCGATTAAATCTGCAACATACCAAGCTTCGGTCATCATTGTCCTGATTGGGCGCGTGAAAGCGCAATCGGAAAAGTTGCAGGCTGGCGCGTGCGCCCCGATTCAAGGTTCTTACCATTTCTTTCGGTGTCACCCGCTCTAACCAGTCCTTTTATACCTCAGCGGTCAGTCTGATGGTAGCAGACTTAAAGGGCAAAACTCTAACTTGTTTATCGGGTGGCCACCGCAGTTTGTAAGGGCGAAATGTGTATTCAAAATCCCTCTGCGGTATCCCGTAGAGGTAGAATGCGTGGTGCATATAACAAAGAGCTTCACTAACGCTATCCTTTGTCCCTTTTTCCTTCATTTTCCTATTTGGAGGCGTATAATTTATTTATTTATATATTTATGGACTCGTATTAACGTACGCGTGAATATGCATTAAAACAACATCGAATAGATAAAATCCAGCCGGATGTAAACTTCTAGGGCGCTGAACTGTTTTAAAAAGCGACACTTGTGAGGTTAATAAAAGAACGCGTAAATGGACTTGATTATTCAAGCAATAGACAGAAGAAAACTGTAACTGAACGGCGAGGAGGAACAACGGAAGCGTGGTTTTATAGAAGAAATGACTATCCGGAATTCTTCTGCAACGTCCAGGAATCCATTTTTCAACGATTTTAGATGTTGATAAAGTGGTTTAACAGAGGAATAACCCTTGGACAGGAGAACATTCGCCGAATACCAGATTTAGCCAGAGAATTTTTAATTAATAAAGGTATTCCTCTAGTACCTAAAGGCAAAAATTAAAAAAAAGGTCGAAGCGTTGATATTCGTTCTTCCAGTTAATACTTTGAACACCACGATTCCTTTGCCTTCCTCTCTCTAGGCTACGCAACTAAACTTTTGCGCCTCACCAACCACAAGATATGTAACGATAGTAAACAGCAGAGCAGCGTGCCACTAATTTTCTAACAGAATTATTTTGTACGCCTTCTAAAAGCCCTACATCGTTGTTCAAATAGGGGTCGGAAACTATAGTGCCACTCTCAACTAATGGACGGACGTAAGTTTTGTATGCCTTGATCAAAACAGACGAATCCGTTGTTCTAACCATTAGAGCCTTAAAAATATTGTACGTGCGTGAAAAACCTTTGGTGAAAAAATGTTTCTGATGTGACGATTAAGCCTTATTATCAAAGAAGAATCCTAATCGTAAGTCGCCGAACTGCGCTAACCTTATCCAATTTGAAGCCATCAACATAATACAGGGTGTCTCAAAAAAAGTGCACACTGTTTGAAAGGTGATAACTTTGTTCATAGTGAAGGTAGTGAAGAAGTTAAGGGCTCATATGAAAGCTTAAGAAAATCGAAATTTTCTGACATATGAGAGGCATGGAATGCGCCATGCACTCGTCTGAAATTTTCCATTTAACACTCGACTTTGTGTCTAGCTTGAATACATGTTATACTTCACAAAGTGGCCGTTTCAATTGATTGTGCTTATTTTAGAGTTTAAAACTTAACTACACATTACAGCTTGCGAAAAATGGAGAGTATTCTAAAAAAATAAAGTTACTATGTGAAGGGTTGTAACATTGCTGCTGGTAAAGCGTTTGGAGATCGTTGAGACTCACATGAAAGCGCAGGGCGACGGGATTATTGTGGCGCGCAAATAGTCAAGATTGCGCCATGCTCCTGTCTGAAACCTTGCATTCCAAACTCGATTGATTGTGCATGGGCTGAATGCTTGTTTCAATCTTGTTGCTACTTGGTCACATTAACCTGTGCTGTGCTTCCTTTAACGTTTTCCGTCGTCCAGTAGCTGCAGTTATGGCAATTAACCTCTCCATCAGATTAATGCTGCTTCATTCGTCCACATAATGCGTCTTGTAAAATGGGGCTCCTGCTCACATTTAAAATGTGCAATCAATAAACTCGCATGTAGCGTGTCTTTCACAAGGTTATCAAGTTCAAAATGTTGAAAGAAGCACAGCACAGGTTAATGTGAGCACGTAGCAAGAAGATGATAACAAGCTTTCAGCCCATGCACAATCAATCGAGTCTGGAATGCAGGGGTTCAGGCAGGAGTATGGCGCAATCTTGACTGTTTGCACGCCATAGCAATCCCGTCGCCCTGCGCTTCCATGTGAGTCTGAAAGATCTCCAAACGCTTTACTAGCAGCAATGTTACAACCCTTCACATAGAACCTTTATTTTTTAGAAAACCCTCTATTTTTCGCTAGCTATAATGTGCAATTAAATTTTAAACTCAAAGCACAAATAAATTGAAACCGCCACTTTGTGAAGAAATTATAACATGTATTCAAGCGAAACACAATCAATCGAGTGTAAAATGGGAAAGTTCAGACGAGTGCATGGCGCATTCCATGCCTCTCATATGTCAGAAAATTTCTATTTTCTTAAGCTTTCATATGAGCCCTTAACTTCTTCACTACCTTCACTATGAACAAAGTTATCACCTTTCAAACAGTGTGCAATTTTTTTGAGACACCCTGTATAATGCACCCGTTGACTCCTCACTTGTATTATTAGGGGGGGGGGGGGGGGCAAAAGTAATGAGATTTTCCATGCCGTGTCCATATATCTCGTGACTGCAGTCTGGTTTCGTGCTTATCGTATTTGTATGTTTGTTTGCTACTTACTGAAGGCCACCTGAGAAGTGACCCCTTTCGCCCTTTCCAGAAGCATGCCAAAACCGCAGTCTGTCTCATGCCGAAACCCCGGTCTGACGATTCGACCTGTGTCGCGCAAATCTCGCCCAATTCCCAACCCCGAGCAGCCTGGACTCAGTAGTCACGCAAGGTGAAAAGTACGTCTTCTACCTTAACCCTGCCAAGCAGCCAGTCTGGATGAGGCCTGTTGACCCGTTTCCGACCTTCGTTCGGCGAGATGTTCACGGCGACGAGCACCTTCTGAGTATTTGAGTCTGCGCCCATGGATCGGTATGCTGGAAGCTGTTTTCTAAAAGCACCACGATGGACTCCAAATCCATGGTAAACGAAATAGAAGAGATGGACCTGCGACTCGAACTTATTCAGTCGCAGCTCGTCAAGAAGGTCCTCCTCTTCGACAACGCCGCACCCCATCGGGAACAAGTGACCACGGATAAGCTTGCCCAGCTGGACTACGTTCACATGCCTCACCCACCGTATTCGCCGGACATCTCTCCATGCGACTACCACTACTACTTGAGCCTACAGGACTTCCTAGTCGGAAGGGACACAAAAACCCAAGCAGTCCTTGACAACCATATCGAGCAGTTGATCAACACCAGGCCCAAGCAGTTCTGGAAGAATGGGATCAGGAAGTTGGCTGAGCGATGGCAGCAAGGTCATTGCCCTTAATGGCAAATACATTCCTCAGCATCGTTGAGTTGTAATTGAGTTATAAAGAGATAAAGAATTTTTTTTCAATTTGTCTCATCACTTTTGCTCCCCCCTCTAATATAATATGAACGTGAGACTTATGTGACGCAAGCGGTGAACCACTGATTACCGACCATCTACTACTCTGTCGTTAGCTTCTTGAAGGCGATTAGTATCCTTCTCGTTCTCAATGGTTGTGTAGGTCTTTATGTCGTCGGCGTACATCTGGCAAGTGACGCCAGATGAGTAAAACATAGTGGGAAGATCAGAAGAGTAGATTAGAAGCAACAAAGGTGAGAGTACACCTCCTTGTGGAAGGCCACTAACACTAGGGTAGATCTTGGAGTAGCATTCGCCCACTCGTCCTTGAAAAATTCTATCAGATTGGAAATTTTTGTACCCAACGTACTACGGAGGAGTGAAGACCGTGTGTGTGGGAAGCGTTCAGTCATTACAATCGCAGTTCATCACTCTGATCTTTACCCATTTCGCTCAACTACGCACTTTTAGGGTTTATTCTTAGGGTTTGTAGCGCTTGATCAGCGGTGAGGTAACAGAATTTCGCGAACTCTTAAACCCTTCACAACAACGTGTTTTTTCGCCCGCCACACTCGCAAAAGTTCCTGTTGACATTATTAACGCTCGCAAAAGTGACTGGGAAAAGGCGATGGAATGGGAAGCGCAACCGAGCTCACTAGCTCTTGTCATTCGACTTCCATTATTCCGGATATCGAAAGGGTCATATGCAGAGGGGTTTCTACAAGGATGATGTCAAGTCGGAACTCTGAGGCGCATCCATCCGAATTTTGGGACAGGCATCGCAGCGCTGCTGTAAACGTATTAGTTGCATCATCTTCTCGGCAAATTTGACACTTCGAAATGAAAGTGAGCATCTTACTTGTAAAAGCAAACGTCCAAGAGATTAAAGTGACAGAAATTGAAGAGTATAAAATAGATTTTGATTTAAGAAATTATATGTGGCCTTTTTTAGTTGGGTAATTCCTGTATCTGAAAAAGCGAAAATTACTTTGGAGTTTCATAAAATTTTCACTTCCACTTCAAAAATGGTTTCGTGCTTTTGAAAATCGGGAAGGTAGCAATTTTTGAGCGTGTTACAAAAAAAGGTATCCGCGTGGCACGTTGCGGTTTTCATTTAATTAACAACAAAAATTCTATCGGCATGGGGTTACGCAACAATCTACTGTACAACAGAAACAGTTGCAGACAGCATGCATATCTCTACGGCGCCGCTTCAGGTAGGCAGCTTTTGCACCACCAGACGGATAGCCAGAGAAACGTGCGGACGGTGCACGGAGAGACCACTTTCCGTTACACCAACAAAAATTGCTGCTTTCCTGCACTTCGGAAGAGCTTATAACAGCTCCTTTTCCCTAAAAACAAAAATTATATAGATTTTCTAGCAATCTATTCACAGCGCGCCAAATGAATAGTAAATTTTTGAAAAAAGGCATCGAAATTGTTCTTAGAATAAAAATAGCTTTTTCTCTTAATAAACATTGTGTAGTTTACTCTGAAAGTCGTTCTTTTTGATTTGGGATATGCTCAATCTGATTTCAAAAGTGTAAAGCTTGCCTATGTGAGTATCCTATTTGACGTGAAAATTGTAGAACAATTGTTATTTAATGGAAGTAAAAAATGCAGTCGATTGTCCAATTATTTGACAGTGGCATAATGGGTGCAATGTTGATGACTTAGTTCGGATATAGAAGCTGATTTGATGCAGTTATCTACACCCATTTAGCACTCTGCAAATCCCGGTCTTCCGCTCCTTGTGCGGTTGCAAAATGTGGTGGAAAAGCGATACAGGTGAGTTCTCTATTTATCTAAAGGGAACTACCACCGCTAATTTCGTTTTTTTTTTTCTCTTCAGGGCCAATACCGAGTTGATGAAGATGTTCCTGAAAGTCGTTCTGTTTGTCTTTGAGCATCCGCTTCTGCTAACCTCTGATTATGCGGAGAAGCTCGAGGATGCGTTCCACTGGGGACTGACTGCACAGGTGCACTCTCTGTCCACTGTTCGATGTTAGCATTTGTTTCTAAAATGAGACTCTGCAGGATAGGGAGATGCGTGAGAAGTTCCTCGTTGTCTTCGAACGAAATCTGGCCGCTAATCCAATTGCTCGCCTCACCTACATTCTTCGCGAGAAGGACTGGGAGCCGTTCAGAGACTACTTCTGGCTGCGCCATGCCCTTTGGCTGCTTCTTCGCTGTATTCCATCCTCAGGTTTGGGGTTTCGTATTTTTCTCAGAGCTTATAAGGGAGGTGAACGAACTCACCGTAGCAATGTTAAAAGTGACCTATTGAGGGTTGTAGGGGATTGTCTGAGAAGCACCGTAGTGGTTTCAAATTTCCTGCGGACATCTGAGTAGGTCAAAAATTGCAGAAAAGCCGTATCACTTCAGTGCGGGCCGAGAAAGCAAAACGGACGTCTGGAACTGCCATGTCGTGGTTAGAATCTAACCTGCGAAAGGTTTGGGGCTGGAACAGTGGCGGAATTACAGCGATCTCACGGTTTGCTTGGTAGCGTGGTGCGAGGGTGGTTGTAAGTGTGACAGTGGTTGGTTATGGCTTATGGCCTGGATCACCTACACTGGACGCTATACAGGGTGTTCCAAAATAACGTGATGAAGGTATTTTAATTATAACTATGAATCAATTCACAATTTTACAAAACAATATATAGATAACAACGACATAAACACTGGGCTACACTATATTCAACCGGATTCGAAGTGGCCCCCTTGGGGCGAACACAGAAGTCAAAACGCGTGATGAAGTTTTTGGCGATGGGCCGCAGGTCATCTGGAGACAATCATTCCCACTCCCAACTCAGAGACGTCTTCTGGGCCCCCAGGTTGTGGTGGCGCTTGGTAGGGACTCTGGCCAAAAATTGCAAAAAAACCGTATCACTTCAGTGCGGGCCGAGAAAGCAAAACGGACGTCTGGAACTGCCATGTCGTGGTTAGAATCTATCCTGCAAAAGGTTGGGGCTAGTCCAATAGCGGAATTTCAGCGAACTCACAAATTGCTAGTTTGCGGTGCAGTAACCGAAGTGGAACATTGAAGTGCGCCGCTCACTAGCAAAGCTTCAGCGACTGGATGGCCGAGTGGACACAAGGGCCGACCTGCAGGAAAGGGGTCAGGGGTCCGGATCCGGAGGTAGGGACTCTGCATTGGGCTTGGTCACTCCGCCTTTGTCGATGTAATGGGTGTCTTGAACACTGTAGTGTACCATACTGACATAATAACCTTATTTTAACCCGCATGATACGACTTAACAACGATGCTGCCCATTCCCCTCCCTCCACCACCACAACCACCACTCTGCTAATCGAATGGGTAGGGACTTGTATTCCCACAACTCCGGAGATCGAAAGCGAGTTTCGCCCGAACTTCGTTTAGAGGGCTAATTGAGGTGCTGATAATAAATCTGATAACCGTTTTCACGTGATCCCGCATTTTCATGAGCGATGTAGGTAATCGGTGTCAGTACATAGAAGAAAGTCTTCAGCGGTGTGATCGGACTTGCTTTCCAATCTTCTACTTTGAGAAGGAAAGTAATGCACGAAAAATAGATAATTTATAAAAAGGAATGGCAGGTTCGCGGTCAGCTGTTTAAATAGTTTCCGTAGTCGAGGGAAGGGGAAATCAGTGACCGC
This sequence comes from Heligmosomoides polygyrus bakeri, assembly GCA_947359475.1. NCBI lineage: Eukaryota > Metazoa > Nematoda > Chromadorea > Rhabditida > Heligmosomidae > Heligmosomoides > Heligmosomoides polygyrus. The sequence goes on from OX375866.1 coordinate 82,484,241, forward strand.
GCCATCCTAACTCACGAACACCCACAGCAACCTACCGTGGTCGGCCGAATTTTCAAAGATGGATGCCATATCGTGCTAACCATCCAAAATAACATTGCTGGGCGATGTTTGCGGGAAAAGTTTTTCTTGGCCTCACCTCTACTTTTGGAGTCACGATAGTATTATATGTACAACCTTGAATGACCTTGTAATGCTCATAAATTAACATGCAAAAGCTGTGGAGAGAGTGTTCCCAAAAAACCATGCTTGTCTCGCTGGGAAGCTCTTGTTGGTTGCTACACCTACATGGTCCTTTTGTAATGTTCTCTGCTTGTTTTGAAAGTGTTTCTCATTTTAACCTCATATACGAACGTGATCGAGATTGATCCACTCCGTAGAAGTGGTCCTATTGCAGCCTATCTTTTCTCGCCCATTCTCTCGTACTGATAGGGGAGGGGGGGGGGGGGGCATTGCAAACGTAGGTACTTGTAGTAAGTCTCACGACTTCGTAGATAGAGAAAAAATCGTTAAAATAAATTAAAATAAGGTTATAATGTCAGTATGGTACACTACAGTGTTCAAGATACACTTTACATCGACAAAAGAAGAGTGAGCAAACCCAGAAATGCAGAAGCCCTACCCCCGGGTCAGAACCCCTGACTCCTTTCCTGCAAGCCCGCCCCGTATCCACTCAGCCATCCTGTCGCTGCCGCCTTGCTGGTGAGCGGCGCTCCGCAATGTTCCACTTCGGTTACTGTACCGCTGATTAGCAGCTTGTGAGTTCCCTGTAATTCCGCTTCTGAGCCGGCCTCAAACCTTTTGCAGGATAGATTCTATTCACGATTTGGCAGTTCCAGACGTCTGTTTTGCTTTATCGGATCGCACTGAAGTGACACGGTTTTTTTTTTGCAATTTTTGGCCTACCCAGATGCCAGTAGGAAATTTGAAAACCACTGTGGTGCTGACAATCCCCTACAGCCCTCGATAGGTCACTTTTAAAATCGCCACGGTGAGTTCGCTGCCCTCCCTTTTTAGTTGGAGAGGTCCAATCCGAGCTTCTCCAAATTGCAGCTTTAGGATAAAAACGGTTGTCATCTCATAATAGGAAGCCACTGGTCCTGTAAATTTTTAATTCAGTGTCTTCAACTAATGGACATCGTCGCATATTCATCGACAATTCTGCCACTCTTTGGAGAACCATGCATGCAGTCGCTGGCTTCCGACCTTCAGCAATGGGATCAGATATGGAAACCGATGTACGTGACAGCGATGCTTGTTTTGCATTTGCTGTTTTTATGAATGCTCTTAATAATTCTGAGGCCATATGTTATGTGTGCGCAACGGTTCGGCGAAATTTATAGAAGACCGAAATCCTATTGCTTTGACTCACCCGTTAATTTCAGAACAAAAGCGCGGAAGAAACGACGCCTATGGAGACGGATCAAGAGGGCGGTTCGAGTGGAGAAGCGAACAGATCTACGCGACTCGATGTGCTCCTCGAAGATCAGAAGAGCTTGATGATTGAAGCTGCGTCATTCGATTTCTCTTCGGCGGTGGATTGTATCGTCGGGCTAGTGTTCAGTGTTCAAGGTACGAGGAGTGCGTTAGGGAGATGCTTACGCTTCTGTTTATGCCGTTCTCAGTTCCCACAAAATTGCAAGCTTTTACAAGAATGTTAGGTTGTGGTCGAAACTCTCGCGCTAGGTGGTTGTTTTCAGAGGATATTCATTTCGTTGGAGATATGTTCTCAAATCTGTTCACTTCCCTCTGGGTATCGATGAGCGACGAGGAGCGCAACTTCATTGGAGGTTTGCCAAAAAACGCACCATTCTTGCTTCATTACTCTGAGTTCCTATGTTGAACTCGCAAAATTTCAGGTCTAGCAATGCCGTTCATGACATCGGGAGTTCACGTGCAGCAGGCCCACGCGGTACATCCTGTCATCAGCATTTTTCTCGAGACGTTTTCACGTTGCATTCCTCCCATTCACGTGGATCCTTGCGCAACTCAGGTGGGTTGCCCGCTGAAGACATACAGAAGCTAGTCCTTCTCTTCTTGACGCCTACTTGCAGTTGGACCGAATGTGACAGTGTTGGCAGTGATCGGGCGGAGATCACATTATGTAATTTATTATTTCTGCCACCCAGCTGTCTGTTTGATTTGACTCCCTAATCTCTCTCCACTTCAGTATTAGTTTTAGGGTTTGGAGAGATACAGTGCGTATCATAATCATAGGTTCACCCTAAAGTATAAAGTATATTGAAGGACGGCGTTACTCAATCCTTTTTGGGATGGGCCACGCACTCTAATTCTTATGGATGTCGTGGAGGCGATTTCATTGTGTATTTGGCCTCCTATAAACAATTTGCGGTGAGCACCCGATGAAGAGGGCAGCGCTTTGTCCTACCCAGACAAGCCTGGTACCAATTCAACGACCCCCGGAGGATGGAAGGTTTGTTTTCTCTGGACGGAAATCCAGAGAAAACACCGTGGAGCTGGAGAAGTTCTATAAGGAAGATCACACCTTCTACAAGGTGATCGTCGGCGACTTCAACGCCAAGATCGGGCCACGAAGGTCGTCGGAAGAACTTCACATCGGAACCCAAGGTTTGGAGTGGAACGAGCAAGGTGTCTGAGTTTATCATGTCGACCAAGACCATCCATGGAAACTCGCAGTTCCAGAAGCCTCCCTCCCTACGATGGACCTGGGAATCCCCCGGTGGCCAGTTCCACAACGAGATCGACCACATCATCTTCAATCGCAAGTATTGCCTGACCGATGTCTCCGTTGTCCCCAAGTTCTACACGGGATCGGACCACCGCCTCCTTCGCGCGAGGTTCCGCTTTTCGCGTCAAGGAGAGAAGGCCGCGAAGTTCAAGAAGAGGAGTCCCAGAACGACCATCAACTGGGATCTCTACACCTCTCTTGTCGGCCTTTGGGGAGATGCCGTCATGGACAACGTCGACGAGGAATACGATCGCTTCGTGCACCATCTCCACGATAGTGCTAAGGGAGCCGAGAGCTTGAAGACCACCAAGAGACGCCTGTCTCCGGAAACTCTCGAGCTGATACGCCAGCGTGGAGCAGCACGAGCGTCAGGCAACTATCAACTGACGTCCGAGCTTGCAGAGCTATGCAGAGCGGCGATAAAGGAAGATCTGAAGGAGAGAAGGGCGGAAGTGTTGGCTGAAGCAGCAGAGGCAGGGCTGAGCATCCGCAATGCCCGCCGGAACTTCGCCAACTTCAAGACCAAGATGACCGCTCTCCGACGTCCTGACGGAACCGTCACCTCTTCCAGAAGGACCATGGAGAAAGTCATCCACGACTTCTACTCCGATCTCTTCGATAGCCACGTCCACCTGCCCCTACGCCATCTTCCGCAGGATGGATACGTCATCCCCTCTGTTCTCCCTTCCGAGATCCGACACGCCATCTCGTCGGTGAAGAAACGTACAGCACCCGGTCCTGACAGGATTAGAGCTGAACACCTGAAGAACCTCCCGCCAGCGCTCATCAACACCTTGGCGCGGCTCTTCACACGCTACCTGTCCGAATGCAAGGTTCCATCTCAGTGGAAGACCAGCAAGACCGTCTTGCTGTACAAGAAGGGAGACGTGCACGACATTGGCAACTATCGCCCGATCTGCCTGTTGTCCGTAGTCTACAAGCTGTTCACTCGAGTCATCCTGAATAGGATTAGTAGAACGCTGGACGAAGGACAGCCATGCGAACAAGCAGGATTTCGGAGAGGATTCAGCACGATCGACCACATACACACCATTACGAAGCTCATCGAAGTGTCGCGAGAGTACAAGCTGCCGCTGTGCCTTACGTTCATTGACCTGAAGAAGGCATTCGACTCCGTCGAGACTGAAGCGGTCATGGAAGCCCTGCTCACCCAGGGCGTTCCTACTCAGTACATCAAAGTCCTTCGAGAGCTGTACAGTGGATTCACGACCAAGATCTCACCATTCTACAACGACGTCGTCATTGACGTGAAGAGAGGGGTTCGACAAGGGGATACCATATCCCCGAAGCTCTTCAGCGCCACCCTCGAAAACGTCATGCGCGAACTAGAATGGGATGACATGGGAGTGAAGGTCGACGGCCGCCAACTGCACCATCTTCGCTTCGCTGACGACATCGTGCTCATAACACCGAGCATCAGTCAGGCGGAACGAATGCTGGCCGACTTCGATCGTGTATGTGGACGCGTTGGACTGCAGCTGAATCTTACGAAGACGATGTTCATGAAGAACGGATGGGTTTCTGATGCCCCATTCTCGCTCAACGGAACGAACATCTCCGAATGCTCCAGCTATGTGTATCTGGGTCGCGAAGTCAACATGGCCAACGACCTAGCACCAGAGCTGAGCAGGAGGAAACGAGCGGCTTGGGGAGCTTTCAAGAGCGTCGAAGAAGTCGTGAAGAAAACGAAGAACGTCCGACTCCGTGCCCACCTATTCGACTCCACTGTTCTTCCTGCCCTAACATACGCCTCAGAGACCTGGGCTATACGAAAGCAGGATGAACACGCGATCAGCGTCGCGCAGCGTGGAATCGAGAGGACGATGCTCGGAGTGACACGACTCACGCAAGTGAGAGAAGGCCTCCGGAGTTCCGAGCTTCGCCGACGTTCGAAGATCAGAGACGCTGTCGCATGGGCCAAGTCGTCGAAAATTAGGTGGGCCGGCCACGTAATGCGATTCGCAGACACCCGCTGGACGAGAGCCGTCACAGACTGGATTCCGCGGGATGTCAAAAGAACACCAGGACGCCCACCAACGCGTTGGTCGGACTTCTTCGTGAAAGCCCTGAACGACCGATATGACGCTCTTCGTGTCCCTCGAGCGAGGAGGATCCATTGGACCACTCTGGCACGCGACAGGGACGAATGGAGACGCTGCTGGCGCCCGCTCGAGCAAGTCGATGATCAACGGGACGACAGGTGATACAGGTGACAGGACGGAAATCCAAACCAGGGACATGATATCAGGTGCGCGTGACATCCGGCACTTCCTCCGACTGCGCTCCATGCGCCCGCCCAAAAATTAGCTGTATCAGACTTGTCTTAAACAGACGTTGGAGCAATCATGCTAGCCGTATTTAGTCTCCTAGTATTAGGCTCTCACAAAGTTAATTACCGAAACGGGTCGCTTACTTCCAACTGCTATAACTGAGCTTAAACACAAATATATTAATCAAAGTAAAAACCACCAGAATCTATGCACTTTTTCCAACGAACAGGTAATGAATCTAATCTTTTACAATAAAAACTGAGATCACAGGAGTTAACGAAATCAAGAAGGGCACATCTATCGTGGGCCAAATTAGTGAATTGCTTCTGACGCAGACGAGAATAAAGAGTGATATTCAGTGGGGGAGAGGTCGGGAGAATATGGTGGGTAAGGGAAAACTTCGATACCTAAATGGGTCAATTTTAGCCGAGTGAGGTGTGTAGCCTTTTGTTGTCCTGCAGAAGCAGCGGCCCCCTACTCACAACTGCCGGCCACAATTTTTGCAACTTCTCATACATTTGGTCTAAATCACATCAGTAAGACTCTGCTGTGACTGTCTGACCAGGCTGCAAAAAGCTGTAATGGATGACACCTTTACAACACCTCCACGAAGTAAGAATAACTTTTTTAGAGTGAAGGTCGGGTTTAGGAAAGGATGTTGGAAGAGCATCCTTACCTACCCAGACATATCCCGGCTTACTGTTATCGAAAGACCCTTTTCTCATCCTCAGTTATAATACGGCTCACAAAAGGCTCATTTTTAAAGCGAACTGGAAGGTTGGAGCAAATGTCGAAAAGTGCCAGAAGCTGCTCATCTCATCTCAGCTCATGGGGCACCCATTTCGACATTTTCTTCACCTTGTCGATTCTCTCCAAATGTCTTGCTATCGTACTATGATGCACGGCAAGGTCCTCTGCTAATTGCACCTGTATTAGCCTCCGGATTTGCTTCGACGGCTCTCCTAAAAACTTCATCGTCAAGAGACGAGCTGTGCCCGCAACGCAGTTTTTCCTTGCGATCAAAATCGCCAGAAGCGAATTTTTCGAAGCAGAGCCTCACCAATCGTTCGTAAAGACAGTCCGTCCCAAAAGCGCTACTAAGGTTACGGGGTGCCTCTCCCGGAGAATGTCCCAATTTGACTTCGTAAAGCATGACGACTCGATAGTCGCGTCGGTTTATGGTTTTACGGAGCCCTGGGAAAGGCCGGCTAGAAAAGTTAGTACGAAATACATATGTTCTTTGAACGAGCAGCAAAAAACCTTCCGAACGGTATGTGCGGCGTTCTCTGAGACGGCATGATTTAGAATAAAAAAGCTTATTTGTTCATACATACCTCGAAACGGAGATTTATTTCGCGACAGCCTAATACTTTTTAAACTCTTGGGACAACGTATTCTTAAGGTATCGTAATTATAGATAATTATTACAAAAGACTTAGCACACAACCGAACAAGCTATTCACATCGTTGGGCCGCAACTGATCCACACTTTCAAGATGGTCTTTTCAAGTAAATAGTGAATCAATGTAGTTCTTTATTATTCCAGATATAATAACCTATAAGTGAAAACAATTCACGTGGCGTAGATAAATATTCAAAAATTCTTCACAATTTAGGGGAAAATCAGTGAAAGGTCTTATTAAAATTTCAAATTTATCTCACAGAAAAACTCACTACTAACAGTGGTTACCGTTTGGAAGCAACAGAAGACGTTTCTCAGTATTAACCTACAGTAATTCGCATTCAGTTGTTAAAGGATGAACCTAACTGCTAAAATAACCATCATGCTGCCTGTACAACTTCGGAACAAAGGAAGGGTCTGAAGCAATATTTATGGTGGACACATTGTAAAAACTATAGCAATGGTTGTGCCCAAGCTTCCTTAATATTAGGTACCGTTTGTTTCAAATAATCGTCTTATTTTAAGTATTTTATGATGATCCATACCAATTCTTTGGAAAAAGCGCTTGATTGAAATTGTGTTCTGTTAATGACGATCTCACCTACTGACTTGTTACAGTTCATTTCTCACCACTACCATTCATGGCATCGAGGAATTCTATTGTTGGAGAATCGGGCCCTTTGTGTTCCGCGCATGATCAACAATCCGGCATACCTGCAACAGCCGCTGGACCCGGTGGTTCAACAGAACCTGGTTTGTATCCCTTCGTCCGCTTTTCTTCTACGTCCGCCATTCAGGCGCTTTGTGTTTAGGATGTGCTCGACTATCTCGGCTCTTTGTACACCGATCTGGCTGAGCAGGACCAGTACGCAGCTGTGTGGAATCGCCGCGCGCTTACAGTCGACAGCGTCAAAGTGCTGGCAATGCAACAGCTGGTAGGCGTTGTGAATTCGAAGCTTTTGATGTTGTTGTTAAACGGTCTGTTGTTCTACAGGGAGATATTGAAGAAGCTCTGGACTACTGTGAACCGGCTGCGATCTCTATGCTTCGTCGAATGGAGAACCAGTTTGCAAAGACTTCTGTCAGCGAAGCTGCTGTTAAGGAATACGAGTTTCTCGACAACGCCTACATACAGTAGGTGCCATACTCCAGTCATCGTTTCTCAAACGTACTTTTGTGGACATAGACAGCTGTTTTGCTCTACTGCAGGTGTACGAAGGAGCTGTGTCGGTGGAGGGTGCTGTGTGAGGTAGCCAGGAATCCTCACGTCGAAAATCCTGAGCTCCTTTTCGAGGCTGCCGTACATCTCCCCGATTGGTGCCTTGCGAGACAGTGCCGCGACCAAGTACTCCCTGCCACGGCCTCTCATTCCGCTTCCTTTCAAGACCCTTCGTCTTTTCAGATCATTGCTTGCACTCGTCCAGAATTCGTCATTCAAGGCATAACGTACGGAGCAATGTTGGGAATATTGGTATGTTTGATCACACCCTGAGAGATTCTTAACGTATTTGCTTTTTTTCCATTGGCAGAGGGACGCGTGTGTCGTGTCATATTCGAAAAAAAAACCGTTCTTTTCGACGTCACCGAGTATATTTTTTCTCGGTGTTATGAGCATAATGTCGTCGGAAACGTAGGTGGTGCAGCTGCCGATTGTCAATCTTCACTCCCTTGCTCTCTACTCCAATTCTCTCATCACGTTTCCGAGAATGGTGCTGAAGAGCTTCAGAGAATGGGTACTCCGTTGCATGACCTCCTCTTCACGTTGGCGGTGTCATGGAATTATTCATGAAATAAAGGATAAAGGACGGCATTATTGCGGGATGTCTTGCGGGCGATTTGAGTGCGTTTTTAGCCATAATGACTTGCGGTGGCCAGCCGGTAAAGAATGCAGCGCCTTATCCTTCCCAGACAAGTCTGGCTCCAATTCGCCGACAACGAGGGGATGGAAGGCTTGGTTGACGTAGACGAGAAATGGAAGCCAAGAACTTGGTATCGGGAGATCATGAGAATTTTGAATTTCGGGAATTATCCATACAGGAACTAATAAGCGGCTCTCATGTTCTCACGTACGTCTCACGATTCAGGAGAACCACTATATCGTAGATTTGGCTTTGGGATGTAACTGGATGTTCTTAAATATAGAACCAAAAAGGGTTAGAACTTAGAGAATGAATAGAAATATGGCTTGAATAGAATACGGATAAAAGTCTTAATAGTTTTGTCTCGAAACTCTTCAGACGAACTTAGGTTCCTATTTGGGACAGGTTTAATCGTAAAGTCATTTTTAGAACAGCTGATTTCATACAGCTTTGTCACTTCAGCGACTTTTCAGGGCGATCCTGAAGACGTGCCTCCGGTGCCTGCTAAGAAGTTGGTGGATGAAGTGACTCAAGCACTGGTTGTTGGCTGGCGTGTTCTTCCTCCGATTCTGACTCATGCACATATAAAGCTGCTTCAGGTGAGGGTTTTGGCTTTAGTCGCCTTTTGAACCGCGTTGTCACTTCCTACGTTCATCCCAGATTGTTTCAGTCGATGACAATGATCCGGGAAGTGGGGGATGTTCTCGATCTGAAGCGAGCGCTCGATGCCGGAAATCAGAACTGCGGTGCCGTTATGCAGGAGATGAAGACCGTGATTAAAATCTGGAGGTGCTCCTTGAATATTTTTGGAGATTTGAATCGTATGAATTAGATTAGTGCCTTCTTGTGGGTAGTGGAATCGGCTCCGCTTCTCAGATCGCGCACGTATTCACCGTCGGACGAAATGTCGTTCATTTCTCTGATGTACGACTGGCGCAGCCAAATCCACACGATGATGGTGCAGCAGTTCCATGAGTGGGAACGGAGTGGGGTCAGTGAAGAGGTTGAGATGATGCTCAGAGTGTGCATGAAACCTTAGGCTTTTGTTTCAGATTGTGATGCCTCCAGGGATGAACCCGCAGTCCATTCTCCCCATTCACTCGGCTGCCACTGGACAGTTGTTCTTGGCGAGAGCTGCTCGAGAAAGAGGAATGGACCACGTGGCCATAAGGACATTGAACAAGTACGCGCTTCCACTCCGTCCCTGATCTTCACACCGTAATTTCTTGCAGTGATTCATCGTTTAAGGTTGCACACGTTGATCACATTGCCGATGATGGACTGCCACCAAAAGATTATCGACCACTTGAAGACGCTGCGTAGAATGGCAAAGAAGCCTTCCATCAGCGCTCAGCAGAAGATGGATCTTCTTCAAGAGGTGGGACAGTACAGTTGGGCGGAGCTTGTCTTGAGTATCAGTGAGAATTGTTTGAATGCGCCTAATCCATTACCTAGGACAAGGGAAGAGTTTCCAAAAAATGGGCTGCTTCCATGAAAATGTTTCAGTCACGCATCATTTCTGATTTAATCTTAAGTTGAGCACTTTGATGCATGCCTAGAGCGAGGGGGTACACCCTCTTGCTGCTTCGAAACATCCTCAGATTTTGTGCGCAAGCCTTTAAACCGAAAAGGTAAGCACTGCATCTGTAGAAGGCACACACGCTGCTGCGACCAGGGTAGAGCCACGAGTTGTGGAAGAGATATGAGGTGAACCCTACTCCCGAAGCTCCCTATCGCTTTTCAGTTTAAACCGAACATCTTACAAATCAAGTCGTTTTCTTAAAGCTTCAAATGATGTTGCTGAGGTTGTAAGCCGTTATAACGGCTTTGTTGCGATCAGAATTCTAGCACCGAGCGGATCCTTAACGTTTTGCACTTTGTGCTTTTCAGGCAGGACCCTACGCCATTACTCCTCTGGCTTTCGTCCCTCCGGGGTCTTAGAATTGATTTCAAACTCCCATGTGAAGCAACAGAAACGGAATTTTTATCGGTAGTCACCCCAGGTCCTAGTATAGTTCACCAGCGCCTTAAAATAGCCTTCGCGGTACCCTGTAGAAATAGAATCTGTGAATCATCCAGAGAGGAGCGCCGACGTTTATCATTTATTCTGAGCACACCCTTAAACTATTGCTTCTTTGACTTTAGAAAAATCTAAGAACATTCTCGTTGCAAAGAAGACCAGTACTGATAATGAAAAGGAATGCTGAGGAAGGTGGATGTTAGGAATTTTATACCCATTCAAACAGTGTAACCATTTTTGATCATTTTCTATACGCGATGTTATAAGCCATCTTTTAAACTCAAAATCTCAGAATGCTATCTCGTCTTTCTTGAAATGTTTTAGTTTGTTTTGGAGACTGTGCAGCGTAAACTGAAAATGGGATATAATTCTGATCAATATACATTATTCTTCTTCAGTAACAATTCTGACGTTAAATGATCCTGTTTTTAGGCACTGCTTATAACAGAAGCTGCTCGCATAGAAGACTTCTCCCGTGATCAGTGCTGTCGACTGTTCTACCAGAAGGGCTCTATTCTCAGCCATTTGGACAGGTGTGTCGAGACTTTATGTAGAATTTTTCGCATGTAGAAGCGCGTTGTAAAGCTTTGTTCTGGCCACAAGCGGTTTCCGTTTCTTAGGAACGACGATGCGATGCACGCGTTCTCCGCAGCTGCGACGATGGTTGATCCAACCGGCTCTCCCCAGCTGAACACGGCATGCAACATGTTCAAGACCTGGGCGCACCATCTGGATAACTTGTTCTACAGCGAGAAGTGTGTCTATCGCACCTATCTGTAGTGCTTGTTTGTGTGTTTGTTTATTGCATGGATACACCATGTGAGATAACTAACAACTCAGGAGTAGTGCTTTCCTTTTCAATCGTTATTTATCGCTGTCTTCAGACATGAAGCATCGGCCCTATCCCGAGGGTTGCCGGCGATTAACTGCTACATAGAAGCGGCCAGAGTGGAGAATGAGACCAGAGCGCGCAAATACATTGCGAGGTAGCGTTGATTGAGCTTTTTGGGTTTTTGGTTTCCTTTCCTTTTTAATCCAGTGAAATGAAAATTTTAAAGTGATAATTTTTCAGTGGTTTATTTCGCCACATAACTGTGGCACATGAGCAAAAAAAATCCACCAATAGTGAATGTGTGTTGTTTTATGTTGTTACTTCTCAAAAGAATCGAATCAAGAACTATAATATAAAAAATAACAGAATCAAGAGAACAATTTTTCTTATGAATTTTTGGTCTATGTCGCGCGATGGTGAGCGACACTGCGAAATGGGAATGCGCCAGCTAACCGGGTCGCATTGAATTCGGTGCTCTGCTTGGTTGCAATTAACTGGTTCGCTTTCACGTCGCAATGGTTCTCCTAGACATGGATCAAATTTTAAAAAATATTTTTCTGTGCAATTTATCTTTCTTCCTTCCCTCTTATTGTTCCTTTGTTCTTTCGACCCGCTATGCGTTGCTGGGGCGAGGGATATGCTTTATAACAGCGGGAGTAATTTCATTCTCTTTCTACCGTAGTTGATTTCTATTTCAGATCAAATATTTCAACTTGTAGTGACCGTATTTTATTTAGTTTAATTCGAGATCATGCATAGAAATCAATGTACTGTTGACTTTATAGAATTCTATGGACAGCAAAGCACGTGGTTGCATGTGGGATTTACGCTGCCGCTGGTCTAGATGGTATGCTGAAGGAGCGAGCACGGTCGATTGTTCCCTTCAACTGGTTGCCTTGGTCAGCTGGATGATTCTGCTCTGAAAGTCTTCAATGTTAAAACGCTGTCCGGCTAACCTCACCATTTCAGGCTGCCGCAGCTCATGACCGAACTTCAGGAGAGACCCAACTCCGGTTTCGTGCCGATTGTTCAGAGAATAGCCTCTGCATACCCGCTACATATTCTCTCTGCTCTCAGATCGCTTCTGGATCCTGCACTCATTGAGCAGATCATTGAAGCTGGTAAGAGTAGGTCGAATAGCATCAACTCAATAAACAGCGAAAACGATCATTTTTAGTTGTAACGAATGCTGCAGTGCCGTCAGTCCCTGATGAGCATAGAAATTCGGCACTTTGCAAGGTCCTAGAGAAAGCGTGCAGGACGCGTCTGACAGACGTGCGGGTGAGTTCCATTTCTTTCAATGCTTCCGAATACCTTTTTGACTGTTTAATTGAAGATGTGGAATCGGATACTTGCGGGCTTCTCCAACCTACGGGAGTTCTGGGCCGAGCGGCATTTACGGTACGCGTCACAACTCAAAGAGGAAATCCTAAGGTATGCTTCGATCCATAGAACTTTGCAATCACTGTCTTCATTCGAAACATTATAGATGTTTGTACAACGCTCGTGAGACACGGCTGTCGACGGCAGCTCTTGATGATCGAGCCTTATCAGCGCGTTCACAGTGGTGTGCTGAACTGAAGCGGACTAGTTTCGACGGCGGCTTGGTGCATGAGCACGAGGTTCCGTCTTCGTCGCGACATGCTTTGCCTCTGCAAACCGAAGATCAGGTTAGGGCACATCTCTAATTTTTTTCTCATGGAACCCGAAGAAGCTGAAGGTTTAGTTCGTGCAAGACCGACAAAGCATCCCACCTGCAGGGTAGGAGAATTGGTACCTGACTTGTCCTTAGATTGGCTAAATATTGACACGTCTATCGGCGACCACCGAAGCTTTTACGTTGGCACAGTCCAAATGTCTATGTTCAGGCTGCCTCCATGACATCTCGTTTTAATAGAGTGCGTGGCTCATCCTGTGTAGAGATAGGTTAATCGTAACATCTTTTATCAGTTACGCGTTTTTATAGGCCCGAAAGAAATAAAAGTACCGCTGTTAATCATATAGGAGCGTGCAGCCCAGCTGAAGAAGGCGCCGGCTGTCGACTGCAATCCTTCTGAATCCAAGCTTTTGGTTGCATCTGGGTCAGCCACGCCATTCATCCCTTCGGGGTCGCTGAATTCACGCCAAAGTTCGCTGAAGGATACAGGCTTATTCATTCGCTGGTTAAGGACACAGATAGAGGTCGGCCGTAATCGAATCCGTTTCGCTTGCGCCGTACATTACACTTTAGCCTCCCCCCCCCCCCTCGGTGGGATTGAAGGGCTTATTGGCTTACGCGGGAAATCTGAAAGAGGAAACTGGAATCTGGAGCAGCCGGAGCCACTTCCATCTGTGCTACCACGTGTCTTCGACTGATTGGCTCAAGTCACTACATGTCATATCTGCACTTAACTGTTTCCAAGATGGAAGTAGTGTAAGTAGAACACCACAAGAAGGGATTTAATGAACATTGAACATTTGTTGAGCAAAAAGTAGTACAAAATAAGTTTAACACAAAAACACTGCAAAAGTTGGCTCTTTAAAGACCAGCAAAAGTGAAGATCAATTGTTGTACAAAAAGAGATGCAAATTTATTTGATCACAAAATATTACTGGAAAAGCGTTCTTTTGTGAAGATTTGTAAGAAAAGATTTCTTCCATGAGTAAAGCGAAAAGTGTTTTTTTTAAAGAGGCTAGCAGTTGACTCACTGAAAAAGGTGCTTTATCAAAATATCGCTGATTTGTTTTTAAACTAACTTGTAGTTAATTTCTCAAATGTCCTTTATGTTTAAGAAAGTTTTTGACCGTTGTTGAACGTCATCGACAAAGAATTGAGAAACGGTGTAGGAAGCTTCATCACAAGTTCTAAGAACACGGACCGAAAATGGTTCGTGAAACTTTTTGAGTGCCGCTTTGCTTTGACAGAGGTCACGATTTTTTTATTGCAAGCATAAATTTTCATTCAGCCGACGCGAACACACTATTAATTTGTTTAAAAAGTTAAGCACCGTCTCGTACAAATAAATGTTGTTTGTGAGAGAGAATTACATTATTTAGAAATACTCCATTTTGCTATCAGGGATTTAGAGAAAAGACACGTCAGAAAACGTTTTGTTTGAGATGCGCTTCTTATTGAAGCCGACATCGATCTTTTATTATTGTTTCTCCTTCACTCGGTAAGTGTGCGACAACGTGTCGAATAGAGATAAAAGGACAAAGGTCGATGCACAATCTTTTTGTGGGATGCGCCACGTATTCTACTCTTTAGAGATGTTGTGGTGGCCCACACTGGGTCCTTCGGTAGCCAGTCGACGTGCAGTTCAATGCTTTCCCTTCACGGACTCTTACGCTTTGAGGCACCAACCTTGAAGGGATGTGGCCTGGGCAGTTAGCGACCATTCGATTATTTCGGAGTACACGAGCAAGCTGCTGCCTCCTATGGCGGATCTCAATGTGTCTTTCTCGAAGTGCCTTCACGGTGTGCTGCAAAAATGGAATGCCCTCAAAATGGATCGACCTGCGTCGCCTTCTATCATTTATTCTTCATGTGATCGACGCTTCACATACATACCGTTCAGTTTATCGAGGAATTCCGTCGAGAAGTGCTGGAGGCTTTGGACATTCGTCCTCCTACCGGACCCGGTCTGCTGAAGTTAGCGGAGAGTGTCATCAAATGGCAAACCAAGCTGCATAATCGGCTCTATTCTTTACCAAGGTTCGTCGCTTATCCTTCTGTTGGTGTACCGATAACCTGTGTTTTACATACTTCGCTAATACTGCAGGCGGTATCCTACTCGGCTGTCCAGCGAGTTCCTCGCAGACTTCAGCAGCGCGATGGCTTGTATTGATGTTCCGTCATCATTCAACGCTAACATGACTAAGGTGGCGTTTTCCGCTAAGTTCTCTCTGCTGCTGTAAGCGACACTTCTGTTCTTTTCAGCAGTACCAATACGTCACACTAATAGCACGGTTCAATCCTTACGTGGAGGTGGTTGTCAAGGGTGGTCGTGTGATGAAGAAGTTCCAGATCATGGCGGTGAATGGCAAGGTAGGTGGTGATGCATCGCTTATGGTTGAATCAGAGGTGCTATTATTAGTCAGCGATTTACAGGCAATTTTCGTTGAACTTTTTCAGTGGAAGCTAAGGCACGGATCTTCTGTTAAATGGTCTTGACCGAATCTATGTAGTATGTTCGTTATTCGCCGGAAAGTTTTACATTTTCTTCACGTGATTTCTCATGGAAATCGTACTAAATGTGCATTACTTCTTGTACAAAAAATACTTTAAACTTAGAACATGCGATTTAATCAAGAAAGAGGTTGGTTTATTTTTGCAGGTGCTTGTCTCGCTCCGCGTGACCTCCATTGTATTTCCCATGTGCATTGATGTCTAGGATAACAGAAAAAGTGCCCGTATCAATCGCGGGGTTCCAGAGAAGGACCTGCGCGATTGATACGGGAGTGATATACGGCTCTCGGCATAAATAGCCGGAGCACGAAGAAATTGTGTGCACATACTTTGTCCGATAATAAACTATTGGACTTCAAGAGTGTGTAAACCACGGGCGATAACCAAGCCCAAAAACAGAACCCCACCATAGGTTCAAAGAGCAGAGCCCTACCACAGGTTCAGTGCTCACTTTCATTTCAAAAGCGTTCAGCTTGCTTTGAAAAATGGGCAGTTACGTTAGAAAACGTTATCCTATCACATCATACTATACAATAATCTGCTAAGCGATGAGCAATGAAATAGGAAGGCAAATTGGGGGGGGGGGAGGGGGAATTACGGGGCGCGAATATACCCAACTTCAGCACTGAGGATAATCGAGGTCGCTGAACACGAATCTAAAGTTCGTTTTTGAAGTCTCGATGCCAGCATTCGATATTGATCAAATTATCGATTTTTTTGTGGTTGTCGTTCAAGCGGTCCGAAACCTCAGCGCAGGGTGTGGTCCAAGTTTCAGAAGTTTCAGAATAATCCGCGAAGAGCTTTCGATCGGCGAAGCTAGGGGAAAAATTGAGGGAAGCAAATTAAGGGCCCGAAAATAGCGGAAAATACCCAGATGTCTTCCAACGTGCCCTGGCGATTCAGAAGACGCGCTGGACACGTCGCTCAACGTGCCTGAGGATTCAAATGACGTGCCGAACACGACGTTTTCAGTGTACCTATGACTTCTTAACACAAAACTACTCACCTGATCTTAGGGAAGGTAGAGCAAGGTTGGAACATAACATAACATAAGATTTTCAAATATTGGCTTTGTACTGCTAGTGAGGGAGCAAAGCTGCATAGTAGAGCGGCCAGCTTGATGTAATTGTCCTTAGCTTAGTTTTCTTTTAATTCTACAACATCGCGCGAAGCGCCCAAGTGCAAAAAAATACAATACATACTACTTTCATTGTAAACAAAACTTACTAAATAGAAAAAATATATACTAAATACAAAAATATACCATTTATATGATATATAGGGAATAAATGGTATAATGAAAGTAGTATGTATTTTCTTTACAGCTTTAAGTTGTGCTTCTTGCATTGAAAGAAATACTGAGGAGGTATAGGAAATTTTTAAAAAATTAAATTATAAAAATTAATAATAAAAATTAAAAGAAATTGGATGAAATACAAGAGCTTTGACTTCTAAGTAAGGTGCAGGTTTAATGCTGTTTTACAGTTCTAAAAAACTTCCCTAATCTGAAGCAAAAAGCGATTTTTTCCTTAAAAATTCACCCAATAAAATTTAGCACCCTGATTTGAATCAAGCCACTTGGAATCGTATGGATTTCGTTTCAGACATGCGTGTACTATCTGCAGCGAACTGTGTTTGCGGAGAAGACGAATCGTTGCCAGCAGTACCTACAGATTGTGAAGACGCTTCTCGTCAAGGAAAGGGTGAGGTCAACGCCCTGCAGCTGGTGCTTAGCTGTTTCGATATGTAAAATGTGTGAGCTTAAGGAGACCGCTCGTCGACATCTGTCGGTCTTCACGCCGACGCAGCTCGTTGTCTCACCTAACGCCATTCTTATGGATTGCGGCGGTAATATTTTGAAGGAATTACTGAGCTACTCCTAAGCCTCTAATGCTTCTTCCTCAAGGTGCGTATCCGATGAGTCTCGTTGCGAAGAAGCCGCATGTGTTCGACGTCATACGACCGCTAGACGTTTTCGCTCGGTACGGTATGACCTTCGGCATGAGGCCTGACGATGCCATCACGATGTTCTACGATCATCTCCTCGTTCCAGAGGATAGTCCCAAGAGTGTCATGCTGGACACCTACAGGTAAACTTCGATGGGACAGTTGGTTCAGTTGTTTGCTAGCCAACCTGTTCTTTGGCTCCGAAATCTTGGGTGAATGCCGACAGCTTGCGAGAGGAATATTGGCATCGAATCAAACATTTTCGGTGGTGGGAAGGCATGATCGTCCTGGATGGGTATGCGTGTTGAAGTTCCGTGGCGTAAGGATTCAACTTCTCTCTCTGTAGTAAAATGTTGTTTAGAGGCGGTAATTTGTCAACGAGGTTTTTAGGTAGTTACTTATTTAGGACTAGAAAAAGAGAACACTCTGCGATTTTCGCAGTGCTACGCGAAACAGACTTCTCTCTTGGCTCCTTTGTTTCAGGCATGAAGGTGGTAGCATACAGTTGACCGGCTTTTTGTTGCCAACATATCCGTGATGGGGATCAGGGGTGCACATTTAACGGTTAACGATTTAACGAATTAACAGCATTGTTCGTTAAAATCTGGCTTAACGACTTAACGGGAATTTTTGGAAATTTAACGGATTCTTTAACGGACTTTTTCTCTGTGAGTTTATTACATTTACCCTTAGTATTCTCTAATGTTGCAGATCTCATCTTCCCGATCAGGACTGTTCCTGAAGAAACTATTGAAATCAGCAAGAATATTTTAATGTTTTCGTGAATGTTTTGAATTGTGGAAATAATTCATTTTGTGGGCGTGTGTAGCGCAGTCGGATGAGGTGCCAACTGCCACGTGCACCCCGTACCAGTTTTCTAGGTCTTTTTTCGGCATTTCCCGCTCACGTCAAGCAAGCCTTCGATCCCTCTGGGGTCGGTGAATTGATGCCAGGCTGGCTTGTTCGAGAAGGATAGATCGCTGACTTCTTCATCGGCTGGCAACTGCAAGTCATCGTATGGCCAAATACGCATTCAAATCACCTCCACGATATGAGTAGAAGTATAATAGAATGTGTGGCGCATCCCAAGAGGGATTGAGTAACGCCTTCCTTTATCCTCATTCTTTAATCTACACTGCGACCAGAAAGTATAGGGACACTTAAAAATTGTACTTTTCGAACGCTATTCGATATCAATGGACCTGAATTTTTCACTGTAAAATTCGTTACGGCAAAGAAGTTCGAAGCAAAAGATTTTAGCAAAATGGGTTTGATGTGAGCTAAATAAGAAAATAAAATATGGAGACACACTATTTTCAATTGACCAGAAAGTATAGGGACACTAGTAAAAAACAACTTCGTTGTCAAGATAAAAAACAGTCGTTGATAACTAGTACTCAATTGGTCCTCCGCGGTTCATTGCAACATCTACAAGTCGGGCTGGCATCGAAGTAGCATGATTTCGAAGTGTTTGTAGAGGAAGTTCATCCCAAGCGCGTAGAATTGCTGATCGAAGTCCTTGCAGAGAAGAATATGTCTGGTTATGCTCGTAAATCTTCCTTACAAGGTGTCCCCAGATATTTTCCATTGGGTTCATATCCGGAGAACATGCAGGCCAGTCGAGAAATTCAACAGAATTTCTTCTGAGGAAGCCTTTTGTGGATCTGCTGGCATGCGGCGGTGCATTGTCCTGTTGAAAAACCCATCCCTGACCAGCATTCTGTTGAAGGAATGGGAGCAGATGGGTTTCCAACAGTTGCTGGTATTCATCTGCGTCCATCCTTGCTGACTTGAAGGCAAGAGGGAGCTTTCCTTCTGCGTGGAAAGCCGCCCACACCATAACTGTGCCGCCTCCAAAATTCCTTCTTGAGAAATACTCCTTCTCCTTGCGTAAGTCATGCCAGTAGAATCGGTCCCCATCTGGACCATCGAGGTTAAAGCGCTTTTCGTCCGAGAAGATCACCTGAACTATGAAATGTTAAAATACCTAGCGTCAGAACTGACAACGCAAAAATCTGCCTTAGTCCAAAGACGTCGTTTGTTCCTAGAAACGAACTCGAGCCTGTTCCTTTTGTGCGTTTCTGTCAAACGTGGAGCAGAGCGGAGCTGGGTATATATAGCATTCCCATTGCGTTTTAAGCAGCACCGAATCGCTTCTTTCGAGACTTTCTTACTCAAACTCTTGCGCACTTCCTCCAAACTGATTGATTTATTGGAAACCATTCGCACGATTTGCCTCTCGTCTCGTCGAAAGAAGCCTGGGACGTCCTGAAGACTTCCTCGAGTGTTATAGATCAGGACTGCGTAGAAATTTGCTAATATCGTTCTTTAATCGTCCCAGTTGAGTCGAAATTTGGCGTATGCTGAGTCCTGCATCTCTGAGGGCCTTGATTTGAGCTTGTTCCTCTATTGATAGCATCGATCCGCGACCCATCCTTACAATGAGCAAATTATGAGGCAGTATATTGCATAGCAAAATAGTTTTCAACAACGTACCTTTCTCCGCGCACCTTATTTGGTGGTGTCCCTATACTTTCTGGTCACTCAAAAACAAGGTCCCGTCACGCGATCCTTTCCCGTTCGTTGCCACCTCAGGGGATTTTGCCCACTTCTTTCGTATATATGTTTTTTGCCGTGAGGAATTCCATAGTATAATTTTCAGATCAATTCCTGCGGGTAGCTAGCAGAATTAAGCAATTTGCTGGTGTCCCTATACTTTCCGTTCGCAGTGTATTTTGGAGCTAGAAATTTCTTCATCGAGACCCCAAACACGTCATCGAATCCACAAAGATCCAATCTCGTCGCAGGATATGCCTAAACTCACCTGGCGCTGCTTATCCCAGAATGCTTTCGCCCGATGTCATGCCGCGGTCCCGACGTTGCAAAAAATGGATTGGTCCCGCGCACCAGGCACTCGAAAATCGTATGTTCGATAGCGGGCTGACATTCCATGGCAGGCTTTTAATTGTATTTTTATTAATTCCTTCTGTACTTAAAGGGCTGATGCCCTATCGAAATTCTATATACTCGTAGAACAGTCACACAAAACGGTTTCGCAAAGAACTCTGGGTAGCTGCATGATCGCATATTTTGAGACGGCTTGTCGATGGTCATCTTGAATGATAATTCCATACCTGTTCTTATTCCACATCCTGTAGATAATTTGCTGCTGAAGGCTTGCTTATCTTTCTGCGTTCATTGATGTTGAAGTGTTTATTTTACATTGCAGTTTTACACTACATTCGTTGAACTTTAGCTGTTGGCCTCTTGAAGTTGAAACGTATAAGGTTTTCCTTTTCCCTTTTTCATTTGAAATAATGTTTTGCAGCTAATTGTATTTTTTAACGAAATTTAACGATTTACCGGAAATTTAAGGAAAATTTTCCGTTAAAAAATTTCGTTAAAAAATTGAACGCACAGAATTTTGTGTGCACTCCTGATGGAGATGGGTCTGGGAAGCATTGTCCAGTTTTGTGAGCAATTCGTAGAGATAAAGGAAGATAACCGCTCCCTCACCTCTCCTTTCGAGTTTTGCTTCCATGTTTCCTTTCTCGACGGAAGGCAGAGGACATCAACATCGGCAGCGGACGTCACTTGCCTTCGCATTGCTGGTCTTTCTGCTTAACCGCGCGCCATGAACGTTGGTATTGGTGCATGTTGCGTATCATAGGTGGCGCAGTAGATCCGGCAGGTCTGTAGAACTCGCAGAAGAAAATCGGATTTGTTGTTCAGTGCTTCCACCTGCAAGTTAGGCATGCACGTTGGATTGGAAGTTCGAAACCGAAACAGCTAACAAACACGAAACAGTTACGTCTTCCAATTTCTACTGTGGGTGTGAGGTTAATAATAGACGCAGGCAGATGACGGAATGTATAGCAGTTGACACTGCGCTTGAAGGACTTAATCATGAAATTCATCGACAGCAAAAGTGCGTGATCGGGTATTTGACGAGTTCTTTCTGTTGGGAGAGAGGGAGGGAAGAATATGGGTAGAGTTCATTTTGGTTATGGTGTCGCCTGGCACATACCGATCAACTGAAGGAGAGGTGTATATCAGAGGAGGATGTGGAGGGGAAGCTGTGCGGGGCGAAAGAGGCAACAAGTACGCATGATCCTACAGGAGTTGTAGTTGAGCCTGTTAGAGATGAAGTTTCGTTGCGAAGACAGCTCTTATATGCAGGAATACAGAAGAATGAAAGAGCTCTTAAGGAAACAGCGTAAGCAGCCTCGGATTGGAGAAATTAGAGTGATCTCGCATGTGCGAGGCTATAAAAAGCTAGAAATGGTAGGGTGGACTTCCTTCGGCATGTGGCGGCTACTAGGAATCGGAATTGGCGGATCGGTGCACCAAGCAGCAGTCGCAGACCGTGACGGTGCGGATACCCTGCCAAATTCTGCCGATGAGAGGAGGGGTGTAGAACGAGCTTACCCCAGATCGTCCGTATTTGTGCGAGCAGGGTCGGTTGAGGATACTGAACTCTCCTTCGTAGGGGAAACATGGGGGTAGGAAAAAACCGAACTCCTGCGAAAAAAAGAAATGGGTTGAGTGACCTGGTTGGTCACTGGAAGGAGATGTTGGAGGAGACCGGTTGCAGGGCAGAAAGAACGATGAAATGAAAGGATGTGATCTATAGAGCCGAGGATCCTTATTACGGCTCATGTTTTGCGTTGTTGCTTTCTGCAAAGTCGTAGATCTGGAGAGAAGGGTCCGCCTCCACTCCATCTGACGAGGTCGCATTGTGAGAGTGCCATTTCAGAGGCTTCATTGTGGAGAACTTCATTGGGCCGTCCATACTGAAGAATTACATCCTGGAGCGGTTCACCGACGCGACTTACTACTATTTGTTCCGCAAACGGGTACGTCGTGAGAGCTGCGTAAGCATTGTGTCCTTGGCTCATCTCTTGTCTTTTCAGGTAGCACAGCAACTGGCCGTTCTCAGTGTGCTAGAAATGGTTGTGCACTTGTCTCCTCTCTTCCTTGACGATATGTATATTCGGACGTCGACGGCTCAGCTGGCTGCTCCGCGTTATAAATTCACTTTGAATAGAGGTAAGCGTTTGTTGTATGTTTGCTTCAATCGCATTCATTGTTCTATATACGCTCGCACCCTAAGATGGTACTTTTTGCAGGCCCCAAGCCGATCGTTCCGTTCCGGTTAACTCCGAACTTCCAGTGGTTCCTTGGAATGGCTATAGAGGGTCGGGATATTGCGTTGTTTACAATTTTTCACAGTAACGGTCTGGTAGGGTAAAGTAAACGATTTATCAAGATTCAACTCATTCGCTTTAACCTTCAAATGACTGTTACTGAGATCATATGCTGTTGTTTGATGGGATCGAAACTCGTATTAACGTAGAGTATACTGTAAGATAAGCAGGGGTGCGTGTTCGAGTCCCCCTGGCGGTAGGGTTTTGGTCGCAACAAAACAACGTTAACGGCTTGCTCATGGTTTCTTTGAACCACCAAACTGCTACGGATGTTCCATATCTTAAAGCTAATGGACAGTGAATAGCCCATGAACGTATTTCTAGACATTTCTAGACACAGGATAGAGTTGTGCAGTAGTCCCACAGCTTTTGTTGGAATCGCTGCTTTGTTCTGCTTCTTTTTTGTTTTTTATTCGGTGTCTCGTAATCGAAGCTACCTTCAGCCTTCTGAGCGTACTGCGTATTCCACTCTTGAAGCCTCTATTCTAGGCGACTTTTTATGGGCAGCTGCGGCAGTTGTTCGATGTCTTTTCCGCCGCGACCAACATCTTCTGTTGCGGCCGTTAATACTGGACGAGATAGTTACTGACGGTAATCACGATCAGGTAGTCAACCGCAAATAATGACGGCGACTGTGTATAAAACTATACACTTATCTTTAGGGTAGCAGCTGTGCTGAGGCCAATGGGTTTATCGCGAAAGTGACTGCAGAGACCACCAGTGAGTTTCACTTCGTTATTTGGGCAGAATGTGTTTGGTTGCTTTATAGAATGTTTTTCGTATTGGTTTATAAGATGAAGAGAGCGCAGAATAGCAGTGTCGGAGTAGGTGCCGGCTGTTTCCCGGAACGAAGGTTTTTGGATCGGTTCCAGCTCAGGTCATCGAAGTCCTCCATCCTCCGGGGTCGGTGATTTGGCAGCCGACCTGTCCGGGAAGTAACTCAGTGACTTGTCCATTGCCTGGACCTCAAATCCTATATAAGACAATTTAAGCCAACGTCGCATTGAAATCGCCTCGACGTTGTATCGTAAAAGTGGATGCGTTGCGTATCTCGCAGTTTTTGTGAATGCTCCAAAATTATAAGTTTTCTGTTTTTTGAGGCGAAATAATGGTCTAAAGCTTGTTTTAGAGCGCAAAATGCAGCAATTTTTTTTAACGTGCTAAAAGAGGAGATCGCGCCATCTACTCGTCCAGGTGTCCAGGTAGTTGCGATTGTTGTTCAATTGATAGTGTATATCCCGCCCACTTGAAAATGTAAGGTGAACATAATGTGCTTTCACAGTTATTTAGTTGAACCGTTGTCAAGTGTTGGCACCAGGGGTGCACATTTAACGGTTAACGATTTAACGAATTTGACGATTTAACGGCATTTCTCGTTAAAGTCTGGCTTAACGACTTAACGGAATTTTTAACGGACTTTCTACTCAGTGGTTTTATCACATTTACCCTTAGTCTTCACGACTGTTGCAGGTCTCACCCTCCCGATAAGGATTGTTCCTGAGAAACTATTGAAGTTGGCGAGATCATTTTGATGTTTTCATGAATTTGTTTTGAATTGTTGGAAATGATGCATTTTGGGGCGGGTAGCGCAGCCGGAGGAGGTGTCGGCTGTCAATCGACACCAGGTTCCTGGTTTGGATTTCCCGCCCCAGCCAACCAAGCCTTCCATCCAGACTTGTCCGGGAGGATAAAGCGCTGACTTGTTCATCGGCTCGTCACCGCAAGTAGGTATAGGCCAAACACGTATTCAAATCGCCTCCGCATCTCATAGAAGTAGAATGCGTGGCGCATCCCAAAAGGGATTGGGATTGAGTAACGCCCTCATTTATCCTTATCCTTTAGTGCCTTTTGGAGCTAGAAATTTCTTCGCCGAGCCCCCAAGTACGTCAATGAATCGACAAAAATGTACTGGTCCAACCTCCTCGTAAGATATGCCTATCCTCACCTGGCGCTGCTTATCCCAGAATACTTTTGCCCGCCACCTGGAACAGCCGAGACGGAGGGAATATTTTTAGGCCGCTGGAAGTATTTTAAACGATTTTAGAAAAGCGCTAATAACAAAAATTTGGGAGCTACTTTTCCTGGGCGTTAACACATTAACGATGTGTCGCACCTATTCAGCAGTGTGGAACGCGTGACACGATGCCGTGTCATGGCCACGACGTTGCGAAAAAATGGATGGTCCCCCGCATCGAGCACTCAAAAATCGTGCGTCCGATAACGTGGAAACATTCCTCTGACTGGCTTTTAATTGTATCTTTATTTGATCTTTTTGTACTTAGTGGCCTGTGCCCGCATCGGAATTGTATATGGTCGTAGAACAGTCAGACAAAACGGTTTCGCAAAGAACTAGGAAGGGGGGGGGACTTCGGATTCTGCCTGATCGCACATTTTAAGATGCCTTGTCGGTGATCATCTTCCATGATAATTCCATAGCTGTCCTTATTCACACCCTGTAGATAATTTGTTATTGAAGGCTTGTTTATTTTTCTACGCTTGTTGATCTTGAATTTTTTGTATTACATTGCAATGCTGCACTCCATTCCTTGAACGTTAGCTGTTGAACTCTGTGGAAACCTATACGATTTCCTTGATTTTTTCACTTGAAATAAGGGTTTGCATCTGTTTTGTAATTTTAACGAAATTTAGCGATTTACCAGAAATTTAGCGAAAATTTTTCGTTAAAAAATTTAACGTACAGAAATCTGTGTGCACCCCCTGGTTGGCACCACACAAACATTCTTAATATCATTCAAATAAAACGGATTCCTGGATTTTGCGTCGTTCTTGCGCGTCAAAACAAGTTTTAAACCATTGATTTTCCTTGAAAAATAGGGTTTAATGACTTTTCAAACAGTGTGTTCGCTTACTGGTCAGGTGGATTGAAAAACTTCAAAGAAATTCATACTAAGTTTTCATTGCATAAAAACTGTTCTGAACTTCAAGAGTCACTACTTTACTCCGGTCGACGTTCGTTTTGATTCCGAAAATATTCAGTTAGATTTCAACAGTGTCAACTTTGCTTAGAACAGTGTCCAACTTACTCTGAAAAGTGTCCAATTTGGAGTGAAAATGCAAGAAATATAGGTGTCTGGTGCTATCTGGACATCTGACCCTCTATAAATTTCCACCTTCTGCTCTTTAGAACGACGTAAAGAACTTACTTTTTTGTAGCTAGAGCTAGGCAACATTTTTATCGCTTTTGTAGAGTTTTTTGACGCGTATTTTTGAGACAATTCTTCTTCAGAAATGGCCACCCAAGACGCGTACTTGCTGGAGGAACAAATTCAGTGTGCCATAGACTGTGCCCGAAACGAGGAGAACCTCTCACAGATGGATCCTCGGTGGCATCCGTGGTTTTGAACACTTTTCGTCTTCAAGCACCCATGTTTGGTTTGTTCTAGCTGGTGTAGTGGTGTCGTAGCCTAAGTATTCATTGCGGGTCAACACTGTGACGAGTTTGTGTACGTTTCTACAATATGTCTGTGAATTTAAGCATTTCTTATGTTCGTGAAAGGTGTGGATTTTTTCTGTTTTTTGATCGCCTTGTGCAGTCTTTGTGATCTGATTGTCCAGTACCGGTCCGGGACGTTAATGAATCTCATGAAGAGAATGAATCACTTGCAATTCTTCATTAGCTGCATTTCGCACAAGCCCGCGAGTTATCGACACAGCGACAAGTATTAGTGTGCCAGAAGGCAATGCAGGTTTTTGTGTTCAGAAGTTCTCTTTTGGGGTTTTGGCTGTACCAATGTGCAGCTGAGATGGAATATCGCAGCCACTGCAAAGCTCAAGTGTTCTCTGCTTCCATAAGAAGCAGCGTTTTACTCGAATAGTCGTGCTTCCTAAAATTTCGAACGTTAGAGTCGAACGATCAGGAATAGTAGTTTTACCAAAATTTCTCCCTCGAAGCCAGGCTCTTCGGGTTTCTCTGCTTGATCTCATACGGAGCGGTCGCCAGAGCCTTACGCGGCCGTTTGTCCACTCCTTCGCCCGTAGAGACTATACTGAGTGTTAATGAAGTTGAGTGTTAACAGAGCATCGCGTAGGGAGGCTGGAGACCACAACGCCAGAGAGGGTAAGCTGGCATACATTGTACGCGACTTTGATGTAGTCAAACTGAAAATGCCATGTGAGCTGCCTAGGCGGCCGCTTACCCAAGGATGCCACGCAGAGTTCCTCCTCTAATGACGAGCTGAGTGAAACACGTCCTTCCGTCAGAGGTCAACTGGACGCGATCAGCATGTACCTACCAGCCAGGCCTAACCCATAAATGCACCAACCTGTTTTATCCCGCATAGCTACCTCCTCAGTGATAACAACCTCGGCACGCGGATTCCTTCTCAAGCCACGAACTTTCCTCATTTACCGGAGACGTCAGAAGGAGTAGTGCTCATCAATGCGAGATCAATCTGCAGCAAAATTTCAGACCTTCAATTTCTACTATCCTTTGATTGTCAGCACAACAGAGACCTCGTGTAAACCGGATACTATTCACGATTCAAACTTATCCCAAAATTCGAAATACGAGTTCTACAGGTGTGACCGAATAGGAGCCATTACAGGTGGTGGTGCTCTGGCTTTACAGAAGAATGCTCTTCCCTACTGTCTCATTCTGTCAAGAATTTTTTGGAATATTGCCAATGTTTAATTCGTTGTATTCTCTCAAACCCACTGCCCACTTATGTAGTCACAATCTACCGCAGTCCATCTTGCGATGCTCGTTCCTTCACCGATGCGATATGGTCTGCACCCTATGTATTCACCGAAGCAAAATTAGACTACTTGGACATTAACAATGAATCAGTCTACAGAACGCTGTTTCACAATCCACTACGTACATCTACTTTGCCCGATAAGATCCCTTACATATTTCTCAAGAAAGCTGCACTGGGTCTAAAGTCAGTGCTTACACTTTTATTTAATAGGTTTCTTCTTCATGGGGAAGTCGCATCTGTGTGGTTTTCCAGTCTCGTTAGAGTTGTCGTTAAAAAAGGATGCAAAGCCGACGTGAAAAATTACAGACCCATCTGCCTCAGTTGTTCCACTAGTAAAGTCCTGAAAAGAATTGTTTGTAAACAACCGTACGACTACCTTCATTAAAACAACCTAATTGCTAAACATCAGCACTGCAGGGAATTCAACATTAACAGCTCTCATGTCATCTGTTTCCACTTGGAATCAAGTTCTGGACTCGGGTGGTTATGTTACGTTTGTTACGTTGACTACGCTAAAGCTTTCGACTCGATTCCGCTATGCCTTCTCAACAAGAAACTTCGAGCGTACGTCCTTAGTTGCTGCCTGCTAAAAACTTCCTTTATTCGTTCCTACTCGGGTGTAGTCAACGGGATATTGTGAACGGTGTCTGCAAAAAAAGGTCAAGTTCTTCTCAGTTACCGTGTTGAAGTCCACTAAAACTGAGAATGGTGTTATACGACCAAAGTTTTCTATTTAGGCTTTAGGATATCGGCTTTAGGATATTTAGGATATCGCGGATGTTACGTGCGGTCAAACAGCGCCGGTGGTGTAAGGCGAACATCGCTGCCCGGAAAGCAGAAGATGCGGGTTCGAGTCCCGCCTGGCGCAAGAGTTTTGATCGCAACAAAACATCCTGTAACAACATCTATTTAGGCTGTTTCACCAATGGGACTTCCCCATGAAGAAGGAACCCGTTAAATAAAAGTGTAAGCACTGGCGGATACGCCCACTAATAATGTCGCAGTCCGTCATTAGAACAAGAGGACACCGTCTTCAACTTCTTCCAGGAAGAGTCCCATCGCAGCTTCATGCGGAGTCCTTTTGGTACCGAGTGAGAGGTACATAAAACCAGCTTCCAGCGTCATTACTTATGTCATCATCTCCATATAGCTTCACTCGGCAACCTGAAGGCTTTCTAAACAGAGGGGTCTTTTTTGATTCTATCACCTTTTGGCCTACTTAAGCAGCTACGCCATAATTCCAAGCAGCTTTTCTTTTCGGTTGTTAAAACGATTCTATGTCCTGTTGCGGGAGCTCTGGGGCGCACGATCTGTAACATCTAATCAGCTGAGGAGTAGCACTACAGAAGAGTTTTCTCGGATCCGTAACATGCGGCCTTGATGGTGTTTGCGGACCTACTAAGTTGGTATCTGGAGTTGTACGCGTCTCCTAAACGACCTGTAGTACTGGCCGCCCACTGCCCTGCACCACCAGATCGCCGCACGTGGTTTCGACTTGTCCACTCAGTAGTGCCTCTTATTCATCATATGAACTGTGTACGTGTTTCCACCTCTCGACTTTTCACTTGTTCTGCACTATTATTATTGTTCAGCTCCACAGCGTTATCGGCAGTTGTCTTAATTTGAGGTTGTACTTTTTTAACCTGCTGCTGATAATAAAATTATTAATATTAAAAAAGGGAATATTAGTGATAGTCTCACCAAAGGGGCTACAAACTGTAAAGTTCTTCGTGTGTCAAAGCCGCTGCTAGTGGACAAGCCACGGTGAATTTTACTCCAAGAAGTGTCTGCTTTGCTGCTTCTGCGATTGGCGAGGAATGTTGCAATACAGGTTGCTCCGCAAGGTCATACATCACCGGCAGTATGTATTTATGCCAATCGACTTCAGAAACCGGAGAACGCTATTCGAGAAAAACGGCCAAGACGTGCTTCTGTCCACCTCCTTCACGGCAGCGCTGGGCAGCATACTAAAGAAACAGAAAGAAACGTAGCTAAAGAAACATGTGAAAAAATGGAGGAGCTGGGCTGGGACGCGGTTCTCTATTCCCCTATATTGCTCCTCTGACTATCACTTCGTGCACTCTTAACAAAGAAAAATACCATAATTGAATATATTGAAAGGACGGTCTGGGAGAAGGGGATCGCTGACCTGCATAGTAGGTAGCACACTGCAGTGACTAACGATGGTGATAATATTGTTAAGTGAATTCCATTGTATGTTGATTAATAATTAAAGAAGAATAATGTCGATCACCGCAAGTCTCTTACCACCTGATTTAGACAAGCCAATATGGAACATTTTCTCGATTGATTCGGAAGAAATCTCATCGTCTACAAGTGAATGTGAATGTTTATAATGTCTTCCAACAATTAATGAGATCCGAATCTGAGTTCGCAACTAGAAAATCCTTGCCATTGATTTGGATTTCGTTGGCAGAAGTGCTAAAATGTAACAATTTCCGAACTTGATTGGAAAGATTAATTCTGGTTGAAGTTATGATTATTCGAATTTAAAATTCGAAAACAGAGAAAGGTCTTGCTTCGACCTAATACTTTTTCCGCAACTACTTACGAAAAATTTGCGAACCTCTTTCAGGTCACTGCTCAATATCATGTTCCTCATGCGACACCTCGTGGTGTAAAATTGTGCTAAAAAAGGCTTTTTCCAGCATGGTGGACTTTTCCTTCGACATATGGTGGTTTTCGACCCTAGCAATAGCCTCGGGTTTGAAAAGCGCTTGAGGTAATGATTATGATGGAAAATCTCTCAGCAATCTCGTCATCTTCCGAACTGCAGGAATATGTGTTCCTTTCACCACCTATATATAAAAGAGCTGGCGGTTGTGTCTGTTCTTCCGTCTGTGCGTCTGCTTGTCCATCCTTTCGCCTGGCCATTTGGTTTTTCACAGACGTCGTGAAAAAGGCGTCCGAATTCAGAAGACGTGCCACCGACGTCGTTTGAACAGGCGTTCGGGTTCAGAAAAGGTGTCACCGATGTCGCGCAAAGGGCGTCCGGTTGAGAAGACGTGTTATCGGTTTTGCTCAAGGTGTGTTCGGATTCCGATAATAGGGGACCACTGGAGAGGAGACCAGTAAGCGGGGACCAATGAAGAGGGGACCAGTAAAGATGGGACAGTAATGGGGACCAGTTAAGGCGGGTCCAGTGAGGGGGGGGGAGACCGGTAAAGGAGACCAGTGAAGAAGGGATCAGTAAGGGACCAGCAAAAGGAGGAACAGTGAAGGTGCGAGCAGTCAAGGGGGGTCCCCGTAAGGGGAAGGGGTGGGACCGGTAAAGCGAGATCAGCAAGGAGGAACCAGAGAAGGGAGAACAGTGAAGGTTGGACCAGTGAAAGGGCGGATCAGCAAGAGTGGACCAGTAAAGGGAAACCAGTAAAGAAAGCACCAGTAAAATGGGAGCAGTAATGAGAGGCCAGTGAAGGGGATCCAGTGAGGAGGGGGGGACCGTTAAAGGGAGTGAAGGGGGAACCAATAAAGGGGGACCAGTGAAAGGGGGTCAGTAAAGGGCAACCGGTAAAGGGAAGATCAGTAAAGGTGGAAGCAGTAATGGGGACCAGATAAGAGGGGGTGGTTCAGTCAGAGGGGGACCGATAAAGGGGGAACAGTAAGTGGACCAGTAAGGGAACAGTAAGAGGACCAGTAAAGGGGGTGGGCAGTAAGGGGGACTATAGTGAAGGAGGACCAGTAAGAGCGGACCAGTGTTTTTTCTCACGATCAGTATCGCCCAACGTGCATCGGGCTTCACAGGACGTACTACAGACGTCGTCGCACGTGCGTCGGGGCTCAGCAAATGTGTCACAGTATGCAACATGCGTAGGAATCAGAACATGTGACCCGGACGACGTACAACGTGCGTCCAGATCCAGAAGGCGTGCCACAGATCAGACTATTGCACAGCATCCGTGAGATTTTCAGAAGACTATTTAAAGACTTTTTTCAACGAGTGTTACTATCACTACGCTTCTTTCCATTTTTTATTTCACTTCGGGACAAGGGTAAGGGGGTATTGGCGTGGTGGGGTGAGGAGGGGAGGGGGAGAATGACTAAAGGAATCGGAGGAATATTATTGCCGTCAGAGAGTTGAGGGTCTATCGAGCGGTCTACCAATACCCATTGAATTCATTTTTTTCAAAGATTAAACACTTGGACTGACTCTCACAATCTGTTCCTCACCACGTAGTAGAGAACGTGTATAAATTGCGTACGTGCGATAGAGGGTAAGTAGGCTCAATGGGGCAGTTTTGAGGATTCCGGCATACCGTATCCCGCTATACTATTCTATAATGGTGGGATATATAGTGGAACCAGTTTTTTACAGTAATGAAAGAAGGCCTAAGGAAGAAAGGAACACGGTGTCGTATTCTCGGGGTTTGGGGCGAAGCCCCCAACCAAACGTTTGGCGGCCGGTAGGCCGCTGAACGTCTGGTTGCTGATAATCTGCTGGATTTAGGATTTTTCAGCTTCAAGTTTTCTTAGGGCGTTAATATATTGCTTTAAACAGAGCTACACATAGAGGATTTAAGCGTGCATTGCATAAACATAGACAACCAAAATCACTCCGTACTGGAACGTCCGCATGAGCAGCAGCATCATACCAACCGTTTATTCGTAATTACAGTCTAAATTACGATGATATCGTTTACTGCGTCTTATGTTAGAATGTATGACAAGTATCTTGATGTTCTACGCCGTCGTCGTCCATTTCATGCCTTGCCTGGCATGGATTTGGAGCTTCTCCTCTTTGGAAACGTCAGTGACAGAACACTCCTGAAATTTAGGTAGTGGAAGTAGGTCAGTGAACCTTACGAGCTATATATATATATATATATATATATATATTTGATATCTTGGCTGCCGATTTTTTTAGCCTTCACATGACGATCTAAATGCTTGAAAAAATGATAATCATACGGGACAGATCTGGGGTAAATATGCTGGATGTGGCAGAGCTTCGTATCCCAATTCATCCAGCTTCTGGACAACAATTTTTGAAACGCGCGTTGTCATGCAGAAGGATCGGCCCTCTTCGATTGACCAAAGCCGACTGCTTCTCAATCAACTTTTGGTGCATTACTTCAATTTGGGTACAGTACTTCTTCGCTGTGATGGCCTCTCCAGTCTTCAAGAATTTGTAGTGGACTATACCAGCCACTGTCCATCAGACGGTCACCATGGTCTCTTTGGATGGAGACTTGGTTTCGGCATCTCCTTGGACTCTCATTCTTGTCCATCCCTTGTGCGCAGCGACGACGATGGTCATAACGGATCCATTCTTCGTCGCATGACTCGATCCTGTGCGAAAAAGTTTCCTTAGATTGCGCAGCCTCAACGAAACACGGGTGTCGTGGCGCTTCGGCATCTGTCCGGGGGTCAGTTCGTGCGTGATCCATTTATCCGATACTTTCCTTTTCCGCATTCGCATTTAAGTGGTGACTGATGGTGCTGCCGTCGACGTCGAAATGCTGAGCTAGCTCTCTCACAGTTTGACGTGGATCCGCTTCCACCATGGCTTTGAGTTGGTCGTTGTTGAGGAGTGATGGCGGCCTTCCTCGGTCTCCATCTTCGAGACTTTCATCTCCCAATCGAAAGCTTTCAAACCAGTGGCGAGTTGTGCGCTCCTTAGAGAAATCCCCCTCAAATGCAGCACCGATGTTACGAGCTGCGGCCTCGGCGTTGTGTCCACTTTCCCATTCATATAAGTGGAGCACACGAATATCATGTTGATTCATACTGCAAAAACGACGCCAAGAACTCGGCAAGTGGCAATTTTGTCACGAACGCTATACATGTTAGGAAGGCGGAGAACCTTCGCTCTCAGAAACTATATACAACTCCTAAAACGGGAACATTCTTAGCCACGAAAAATTGATCGGAAATTGAAGTAGCAAAATCGTCCATTTCATATGCAAGGACCTAATAGTTCTCATCAGTTTAACTATAAGTTGATTGCTCTAGAGCGACAAGCCTTTCGGTGGGTCGGACGATGATTCAAAGGACCAGTGACGCATTTTGTTTGACGATGCAAATACTTATTGTAAATTATTGTATTTTATTGTGAAGTTTCATTTTAGAGTTTGCTAGACTACATTGTGGGGCAAAGCACTGCAGGTTTCTATGCGCCTCATTTTATTGTGTTTTCAGCTTGGTCAGCGATTCCTGTTTCGTTAGGTTACCTAAAACTGCACTGAGCCAACAACCTATACTAACGATAAGAAGCGGTCGCATTGTTTACGGACCACCTGAGAGTTTGCTAGATCCGCACACTTTCGATGTGTCTGCAGGATTACGGTGACATGGCTTTAGCTAGGCGATGATCTGCATGTCCGCATAAACAGCAGTGTTTCCGCACCATGCTTAGTCTCACGGTGAGACACCACTGGAAATGGATGGGAGGAAATGAGCTGACGAGTACAGTGATCACTGTGATGTTTATACTCTGTAGTTACGAATACAATTTGTGGCAGCACAAGCACAACATCCCGTTGCTGTAGAATCAGTGGTGCATCCCCAAAAAGGATTGAGTAACGCCGCCGTTTATCTTCATAATGGGAAGTGCAAAGATGGTGCATCAATGGGTAGCCGAACCACAAACCCCTCTCCTCACGATGCCGCTCCCTTATCCACTGCGCCCCCACTTCTCGTGCGCCGGCGCTGTTTTTTTTTTTGCCTACTTGGGCTCGCCTTAATACGCCAAAATGAAAACGGCCTGCGGCTCCGATGCCCGTTGCAGATAAGGAACACATATTTGTTCGAGGCCGCATCCCGTGATCTCATCTCCAAGTCCGACTGCAAGCTGGTATCTTTGTCAGCTGATTTCCCTTACTTCTTCCTTTTAGGTTTTTTCTCCTCCTCCTCTTCGTCATCATCACCAGTTTGATGAAGGTCCGATGATGTGTCGCTCTCCTGTAATTTTTGCTTAACGTTTTCTTGTTACAACAAGAGCTCACTAAAATAAGCCACCTCATCCTCTTCCTTTTCTTTCTTCTTTTTCTTGCCGATCCAGTCCAACTGCTTCGCCAAATCAATTCCTCTTATAGTGGCTATGGTCCTAAATCCTAATTTTTCAGAATGCT